>CAOLHI010002499.1:0-252357 GCA_948474755.1 Ctenosaura bakeri
GTCACCTCCTCCCCTCGATCCACCAAGGCACGGTGGCTATGCGGGGTCTCCACCTCCGCCAGGACCGGCGGCTCAGGTGAGGGCAAGGCCTCCACGATCTGCTCCTCATCAGACAGCTCCAAGATCTCCTCCGGCAGGTCTTCTAGGAGCTGAGCAGGAGGCGGAGTTGGTGGGCGAGTCTCCTTAGGCGGAGTGCGCCGCTTCTCCTTCTTCTTTTTCTTCTCTCTCTCCTTCTCTTTCTCCTTCCCGCTTTCCGGGGCGGGGCGCTTCCTCTGTACCGCAGTCAGTGGCCTCAGTGTCTCGGAAGCCTTCACAGCCGCTGGAGTTCCCTTTGCTGTCTTAGCCGCCGAAAACAGCTTTGGGATCCGCGGAAGCACAGCGATGGGCGTCCTCTGTGTCGGTACTGAGCCCGGTACCGACGAGGTGGACGGGATGGCAGCTGCCGATACCGTTGGAGTCGAAGCCACTCTCGATGCCTCGGCCATCTCAGCACGTGGCGTTTCCTCTTGCGCCCTGAGCGACTGTTCCCAGCAGAAGGACTTAAGTTGCGACGACCAGTTTCTCAGGGTCTGGGAGGTAAACTCACGGCAAATAGGGCAAGACCTGGTGTTATGGGTCTCGCCCAAGCAAAACAAACACTGCGCGTGTTTGTCAGCAGGAGCAACTTTCCGCCCGCAGGACATGCACATTTTGAAAAGAGCCGCCGACATAGAACAGAAAAAGAAGAATGAAGGAGGTCAAGAAGCGAAGGACGAAGAAGAAGGGGGAGAGAAGATAAATCAAGTCACCAAAGTCCAGTCCGAAATCCAAGTCGAGGTCAGAAAAACAAGCCGAAAACGTCCGTAAGCCAAGCAAAAACAATCCAAGAAGCAAGGAACAAGCCAAGAACCTTCCGTTCGCAACGGCGGACGAGAATGAACTGAGGAGTGGCCATTAATTGGCGGGAGAAGCATGCGCAGTACCGGCATGGGGGAGGGGTTCCTGACAAGCTACTAAGCTCTAGAACAGTGGTTCTCAACCTGTGGGTCGGGACCCCTTTGGGGGTCAAATGACCATTTCACAGGGATCGCCGCTCCTCTGTCTCACCCCTCCCCCTTTTGAAAGAAGGCGGCCTCACAGCCAATGGGAACTCTGTTTCTGAGACCCTGCACTGGGAGGAGGTGAGAGGAGGTATGCTGGCTGCATGTGGGGACGTTTTCCCATCTTTCCCTGCCAGGTGGGAGGGCAGAGGTGTGTGTGGGGACATTTCCGCATCTTTCTCTGCCGGGCGGGAGGGCAGAAGTGTGTGTGGGGACATTTCCGCTTTTTTCTCTCCCGGGGGGGCAGAGGTGCATGTGGGGATGTTTCCCCATCTTTCTCTGCCGGACGGGGGGACGGAGGTGCATGTAGGGACGTTTCTGCATCTTTCCCTGCCAGGCAGGGAGGCAAAGGTGCGTGTGGAGACATTTCGCCGTTTTTCCCTGCCAGTCGGGGGGGAGGTTGAGAGACCGAGAGTGGTTCGCGGGTGTAGCGTGGTCGAGGGGCTACGGCAGGTATCGCTCACCACTCCCGAGCCCTCACAGGGACGAAAGGAGGAAGGAAGGGGCGCCCATGCTACGTGGGAGTGAGAGCGTCCGAGCAGCCACGCTCCCTTCAGGGGAGGGAGGGAGGGTGAGAGTGAAACAAAATGTGTCTGCTTATGCCGCCACCATCTTCCCTCTCTCCCTGTCCTTTCCTCCCTGCGCCTCGTGTAAAATGTGGGTTTGCCTTTGGGAGTGACTGGCTTTTTGAGCTGTGGAAACCTAACATTCAGAACTAGAACTACTGCCTTAATTCTGGCATTGATGGATGTTTTCCGTGCTTAAAAAAGTGGGGGGAGGGTTACCAGTTTTTAGGCATTAGAAGTCTATCCAGAGCAGTGATTTAGGGCAGTATTTCCAATCCATTTGATGTTGGAAATAACTAACTAACTAATTAATAAATAATAAATAAATAAATAACAGAAATAATTTTATGATTGGGGGTCACCACAACATGAGGAACTGTATTAAGGGGTCACGGCATTAGGAAGGTTGAGAACCACTGCTCTGGAATCTTCCGAACACTCCCGCGCATGCGCGAAAGCTCCTCCTAGTGTGTGAAGGCACAGAGACCACGAAGAAGAATAAGGATTCACCTGGCAGGTAGCAGGGAAGGAGATATGTCTTCAGTGTACACCTTTGGCACCCCTAAGGATGGAGATGGTAATGCTCTTTAACCTCCTCTTTAGGGTCCTGGGACTTAGGGGCTGGAAAGTAGCCTACCTTTGAGGTTTACTCAGAACAGCTCTCACATTCAGGGTCCTGGGACTTCTGTGGGAGCTTACTGGGTTTATGGGTGGCCGGAGAGCAACCCAGAGGATATGGATGGCCCTGGCGCTCAGTTGTTTCACCCAAGGGAAGGCTGAGGAGGTCATCACAGGGGTGACACCTGGTTTCTGCTGGATCTGAATTAAGCTATTAAGTTCCTCCCGCTATCATAATCACACATAAATAGGTCAAATAAAGTGGCCCTTATCACCCAGTGTTTGTGTCTGGTTTCTTCATTCCAGGGTGAGGCAGCAAATATCCCTAACTGTTCTTCTGGGTCTGTAACATTTCCTTTCTGAATAAGTCCTGTCTGTGTCTTTTTCCCCCTTGGTCATACTGCTCACAAAGATTAGATAATTTGTTCTCTCTTCCCTATACATTCCTTCTCTCCACATTGGCTTCTTTCTTCCCTCACTCTCTTGGGGGCCTCTGGGTGCAAGTTAAAAATAAAACAAAACAAAATCCTGCTCTGAGTTCTTTTTTTCCCCTCAAAAGGAAAGGGTGTAAATGTTGCCCAGTGTCCAGGGTTGACTCTGCTTGCTTGCTTGCTTCTTCCTTCCTTCTCTCTTTCTCTCCCTTTTCTGTCTGTAAAATGTGAATACATGGCATGAAAAATGATATGGCTGAATTGTTTGATATTCTGATTCAAAGGTTGCCCTCCAGCCTCCTCATAAGTAACCTTTGCTCTGGAATGTTTTCCTGTTGAGGGAGTATTTCTCTTGCCTTTCCCTATAGGGTTGATATTCTTAATAACTGTGGTTCACCATCAATAGACTTCCTCTTACATAAGCCTACTCTTTCCTTTTCCCTTACCTCCACCCAATTCCTCTCTTCTCCTTCCTCATTCTTCCTCATCCTTGTTTGAAGAAGGAATGTTTGAAGAAGGAATGTTTCAGATATTGGAGTTCAGCAGGGAGAGTCCTGAATTGGAAAGATTAGATTTCTCTACTGAAGAGAGATGGTTACCATCTCATTATATACTGATCCACATTCCAGTTGGGATGTGGAGGGTATCGTATCTCAAGGCTACACCAAATGTATCCCAATTCCGATAAAAGTGGAGAGACATGTACCAATGGCGCGGCTGTCTATTTCTTGTGCCTTGATTCAGTATACAAAACACAGATTCAGTAGGATTCTTTGCAGAGCTTTGAGAGTTTCTCTTTCTTTTTGGACTATAATCCCCAGGCTCCTCCAGCCAGCAGTCATAGTCCAAAAAAGCAACTCTTTCTGAAGTTCTGAAAAGGATCCTACCTCTGCCTAGAGACTGTTTCCAAAGTTCTATGGTTTTTAAAGCTCCGATCCTTTCTACTTCAATACCTCAAGAGTCGTTTATTATACCTGGGTAATAACAGGCTGAGAGCTGAAAGAAGTAATCCAGATATACTGTACCAATCCACAAATAATTCCTTTCAAATTTGAAGACCCTTGATGAACAAATTTAAATAACTATTTGATGCACTTTAAATCTTGAATTAACTCTTTGTGGTCCACAGCAACAAAAGGTATTAAAAGGGGGTCCATGGTAAAGAAAAGGCTAAGAACTGCTGTTCCAGAGCATCTATGGGAAGAAACACCACCTGCACAAGTAGAAGTCTACTTGTGCAATGTAGGAGGCTTTAGATATTTAAAATTTTACCTTTAAGATAGGGTGGGTCAAAGATAAATAATAGATAACATTTACAATGGACTCTTTGCTTCTCATTGTTGCAAGAATTCTTGCAAAACAAAAAACAAAACAAAAATGCCAAAAACAAAACATAACCTACTTTTGATCTAGCAAGGCACTGCTGTGTTTGTAATCACATTCTGAATAATACGTATTTAGGATCAACTAACACAAACTACTAGCAGCAGAAATCCTAAACTGACAGTCATGCTTTATCAATTTAAAACATGTCAGTGAACCACTGGGATCCTAGTTATAGTAGTATGAGTGGATCATACTACTATAGCAGTGGATCATTCAAGATGCAAAGTACTTGCAGAACAATAAATTAGGAATATGTTACGCAACTTCTAATCAAAAACAAAAGAAGAACGGAGTAGTAATATACATAAACGCCAGATTTCAACCTAAATTAATTTATAAGGATAGTAAGGCTCAATTTATTGCAGTTGAGATAAATTGGAATAATGATAAAATATTAATTATTGGTTTATACGCCCCCCTAGAAAATAAACAAAATTTCTATGACATGGTTTTAGATTTCATATTACAATCAGATTATCAAAAATTGATATGTTTGGGGGATTGGAATGGGGTTTTTGATGCTAAATTGGATAGAAAACAACCGATTCAAAGAAGCTGAATTAAGCATGGAAATTTATCTAAAAAGGTTAAAGATGGGCTTCAATCATTAAATTTAGTGGATGTCTGGAGGCTAAAACATGGATATCAAAGGGATTATACATACTACTCAGCATATCACCAAAGTTGGTCTCGTATTGATATGATTTGGACAACTAAAAGTTTAGCTAGTATGGTTGAAGATATCGAAATATTGCCTAGGTTAATCTCTGATCATTCGCCATTATTGTTAAGATTTAATCGTAAACGGAGGAGTTACAATTGGAGAGTTAATGAATCCCTGTTAAAAGATGATGGATTTATACAAGAAATCAAAGGTGAAATTAAAAACTTTTTTAAGGATAATTTATATAAAAGGACTAAAATAGCTATAGTTTGGGATACTATGAAAGCATATCTTAGGGGAATTTTGATGAAGAAGGAGTATATACTGAAAAAAGGGTTAAAGAGGATAAATTACAAAACCTTTTGAAAGAAAAAGAACAAGATTTGAAGATAAATCCGTCGGATAAGAAAGTTCAAAACGAGATTCAAGTTATTCGTGCTCAAATAACAACACTAAATTTACAAGAGATAGAATCTAAATGTAAATACCTTAAGCAAAAAGAATTTGAATTTGGGAATAAGACATCTAAATGGCTGGCATATAAATTACGCAGGCGAAAAGAACAAAATTATATAACACAAATTAAAGTAGATGATCGCCTGATCTCTGAACAAGGTGAAATAATTTCGAACTTTCAAAAGTTTTTTAGGAAATTATATTCTAAAGATAAATTTGACAGTAAGGAATTGGAAAATATAAAAGATTATTTAGATAAGGCTAATGTTTCTCAGATTTCGGATGATATGAAGAATGGGTTGAATCAAAAAATAACATTTCAAGAGATGAATTCGGCAATTAAAAATTTAAAATTAGGGAAGGCCCCGGGGGCAGACGGATTTACGGCAAATTTTTATAAGATATTTAAAGAGGAATTGGCGGCTCCATTTCTAGAATTGGTTAATCAGGATGAAAATATGGATATTCCCCTTCATAGAAGGAAGCCAATATAATTCTGATCCCTAAAGAAGGGAAAGATAAGCTAGATATGAATAATTATAGACCTATCTCTTTGTTAAATTCAGATTATAAGATCTTTACCATGATTTTAGTGAATAGATTAAAAAACATATTAAATGAGTGGATACATCATGACCAGACTGGTTTTTTACCTAGGAGACATCTAAATGAAAATATAAGGAGGTTGATGAATATAATAGAGTATCACGAACAGGTCCCACGAGAATTGGCTCTTTTATTTATAGATGCGGAGAAAGCATTTGATAACCTTAATTGGAATTTTATGAAGGAAGTTTTGAAAAATATGAATATTGGTAATACGTTTATTAATTGGATAAATTCTATTTATAATCCTCAAAGCGCTTTCATTATAATTAATGGGGTAAAATCAGAAAGAGTAATAGTGGGAAAGGGCACTAGACAGGGATGTCCACTATCTCCACTTTTATTTATTTTAACGTTGGAAATATTGAATATGAGGATACGAGAAGATTTAGAGATAAAGGGATGTCAAGTTCAAAATGAGGTTTATAAGATAACGGCATATGCAGATGATTTACTTATAATATTAAATGACCCAATTAAAAGCATACCCAAATTATTTCAAATTATGGAGGAATCTGGAGATCTAGCAGGATTCAAGGTGAACAGACAAAAGTCAGTGATATTAACTAAAAATATGGAGGTAGTAGCACAAAAGGAATTGGAACAAATTTCAACTATTAGGATAGGGCAGAAAGTTAAATATTTGGGTATTAGTATTACAAACAAAAATGTAGATTTGGTGAATAATAATTACGTTCCAACATGGAAGTACATTGAAAATAAATTAATTATGTGGTCTAAATTGAACTTGTCGCTATTAGGGAGAATAGCAGTTATAAAGATGTGTGTTCTTCCTAAAATACTATACATATTTCAAAATTTACCAATATTAAAAGATGAAAATTTTTTAGAAGGTTGGAAGAGGACAATAAATAGTTTTTTATGATAGGGGAAGAAGTCTAGAATTAAGGAAATAAGTTTGATGGATAGTAAGAATAGGGGAGGATTAGGTTTGCCCAATCTTAAACTTCATTATAGATCATGCACTTTGAAATGGATTATAGATTGGATTAGTGTTGAGAATAAAAGGTTATTACCATTGGAAGGCGCGTTTAATAAATTTGGGTGGCATGGGTACCTTTGGTATCATAAGGCTTTAGAGGATAAGGAGTTCTCCAGGCATTTGATTAGAGGAAGTTTACTGAGAGTTTGGAAGATTTATAAGAAAAAAATTTATTTAAAAAAACCTAGATGGGTTTCTTTACAAGAAGCTTTTTTAAAAAAATTATCTAAAAGTTATGGATGGTTGTCATATGAAGATATACTGTATAAGATTGGAGGTAAAGATGAATTGAAGTCATTAGACGAATTAAAAAATTTAGGATTTCAAGGTAATTGGTTTCATTACATAATTATGTATGAATTATTTTAAAAAGACCGGGACGGGGAGGGAATTCAAGATAAGGGGTCAGCTTACAAGGATTTAGATACAAGATATTTAATTGGAGAAGGTCATACTATGGGGAAAATTTACCAAATATTGTTAAAATTAGATACCGAACGGGTAATAATTAAGGATCACATGATTAAATGGTCAAGAGATTTAGGGTATTCTATTAAATTGGCAGAATGGAGAAAAGTGTGGAATATTAATATAAAATTTACAAGATGTGCCAGTCTGAGGGAAAACTTCTATAAAATGTTATATCGTTGGTATATTACCCCGCAAAGGATAGCTAAGATTTATAATGATAATTCTAATAGATGTTGGAAATGTAGAAAAGAATTAGGAACGTTATAACATATTTGGTGGGAGTGTAGAATATTGGAATCAAATTCATCATGTGATTATAAGCTTATTCCAGGTAGATTTTAAGCTTAATCCAGAATTATATCTTTTGAATATGTTTGTGGTTGGTGAGTTAAATAACCATAAACAACACAATAGAATCTTGTTATATATGGTGACGGTTGCAAGATTGGTTTATGCTCAATATTGGAAGAGGGAAGAGATACCATCTCTAGATCAATGGGTATTGAAATTATACGAGATGTATCAAATGGATATGTTGACTGCATTAATAGATGTAAAGATTGATAAGGGTAAGGTAGAAAATGAATGGTCCATAGTGACCCAAATGTGGTTTAGGGAATGGAAAGGGGTTTATATTGGTTGAGGTAAGTTATACTAACTATATTGAGACATATATTGAGAGGTATATACATATATAGGTATTATATTATATAGGTATTATATATATATATATATATATATATATATATATAAGATCGAGATAAGTTATAAGTTATAAGTTACATATCTTGTGATGGTGGTTGGTTTAGTTGGGGTATTGTTAGTTTAATGGGTTTTTTTATTTTTCCTCTTCTTCTTTTTTTCCCCTTTGTTAAGGTGATTCTCTCTCTTTTGTGATATTGTAATAACACTGTAATAATATTTGATTAATAAAGTATTAGTTTGGAGAAAAAAAACAAGATGCAAATCAGCTAATCCTGGCTTTGAGGACTTTGACTGTGGTTCAGAGAACCACTTAGCTGTTTCTCTGTTCCCAGTGGGACATCTGAGGGCTTCCTTCTTGCTTTAAAATGAAATCCCACACATCTCATGGCAAGGATGAGTAAGAGGTTTGTGATGGCATGTGTGCACAAACACAGTACATATTAACTCTAGAGGTGCTTGAGGAATTTAGTCCTTGCAATTTCTTCATTAAATGATCTGATTTGCATCTCTGGAGGTAATGCACATACTGGAACTTAGCTAATCACCAGCTTTTTCACTTCTCCGAATGCTACAACATAGGTCTCAGCAATTTATCAATATAGGCATTTCAATATATATTGATGCTTTTTTAAAAATAAAATTGGCAGATTAATGCAGAAACAGAAGTATGGGCTAAAACATGCAAAAACAATACATACCAAAACCAGGTAAGCCCATGCCTCCTTTAGTTTCAATGTCTGTGTTATTTTCAAAGATATTAGAACTATGTGCAGTTCTGTATGCACACATGCATACAACTTCCAGCCAAAAGATATTTTAAATAATCAGGTTCCTATTATTCAGATAAATCTACACAAGTATGAAACTGCCACAAAGATAGGCCAATTAGTCAAATTTAAAAATTGCATTTTAAGTCAATAATTTTGCTATCCAAACTAGACACGAATGTCCAAGTTCATTAAAAATACACACTGTTTCAGGCCATTTCCGCACTAGACTGTGATAGTGCTATTATTCCACTTTCAACATCCTATGGAATCCTGGGGTTTGCAGTTTAGGGAGGGGCCTCAAACCCCAGGATTCCATAGGATGTTGAAAGTGGAATAAGAACAGGTTGCTTACCTGTAACTGTGGTTCTTTGAGTGGTCATCTGTGCCCTCACACATTAGGAGATTTGTGTGTGCGCGGTAGCGTTCGGAAGATTCTAGAGCTTAGTAGCTTGGCGGGAACTCCTCCCCGATGCCGGTACTGCGCATGCTCCTCCCGCCGAGCAACGGTCACTCCTCAGTTCTGTAGTCTGCCGTAGAAAACACAGGGACCTGAAAAAGAGGGGATGGAAGGGCGGGTATGTGTGAGGGCACAGATGACCACTTGAAGAACCACAGTTACAGGTAAGCAACCTGTTCTTCTTCTTTGTGGTCTCTGTGCCTCACACATTAGGAGACTGTGTAGCTTACTAGTTGGATGGTGGGTCAGATCCTAGAGCACGGAAGCCAGCACAGCATGTCCAAACCAAGCATCTCTACGGGACCGGCAATCGAGCCTGTAGTGGCGCACGAAGGTCGATGGTTGGGACCAGGTCGCCACACGGCAGAGTTCTTGCAGGTCAACTCCTCGGAGGAGGGCTGCAGATGTCGCAACAGCTCTGGTGGAATGAGCTCTGAGGAATTCTGGCGGAGGCTTTTTGGCAAGCTCATATGCCAGCAGGATTGTTCCGGCCACCCATTTCGAAAAGTGCTGGGTGGATACCTTGTGGCCTCTTCGACGCCTGCACGCACAAAAAGGTGCGGAGTCTGTCGAAAAGAGGCAGTTCTGTCCTTGTAGAAGGCTAAGGCCCGATGAACTTCCAAGGAATGAAGGGATCGTTCCAACGATGTCGTCAGGTCTGGATAGAAGGTCGGCAAGATGATGTCTTGGCTGAGATGGAAACTTGACACCACCTTTGGTAAAAACGAACTGTCCGGCCGAAGGACCACCTTGTCTCTATGGAAGACGAGGAAGGGCTCGTCAGACCGTAGGGCTGTCAGCTCTCCCGCTCGCCTGGCTGAGGTGACAGCCACCAGGAAGGCAGTCTTCATAGTAAGCAGCCTGTCATCAGCAGTCGCCATGGGCTCGAAGGGTGGCCTTGTCAGCTGCGATAACACCAGGGATAAGGACCACGGTGGTAGCAGCGGCGATACCGGCAGGTACAGGTGCTGCAGGCCCTTCATGATGGTACCGTCTCGAAAGAGAGCTGCCGACAGGGATCGTGGAGGTTGGTATGCCACGATAGCGGTGAGATACACCTTCAGAGACGGGAAGGCTAAGCCCTGCTGTCAAAGGTGCAATAGGAAGTGGAGCACGGTAGGCAGGTTGACAGGCGAGACTGGCTCCCTTCTCTCTTCAGCAAAGGCCACGAAACGACGCCACTTGTAGTGGTAGTTGTGACGTGTCGACTCCTTCCTGGCCGCGGTCAAGAAGTTACCAATGACGGTATCGTCTACAGTGATATCCTCCAGGCATGGAGGGCCAAGAGCGGCAGGTCTGGGGGGAGTATGAGACCGTTGGAGTGTGACAGCAGGTCTGGTGTTGTTGGGAGTCTGAGTAGTCGGTCGTGAGCAGCCTCAAGCAGAGGCGCGAACCAGTGCTGCCTCGGTCAGTACGGGGCTACAAGGACGACGTCGGCCCAGTCGGCGAGGATCTTGGATATCACCCGGCCCAGGAGGGGAAATGGAGGGAAAGCGTAGAGAAGTCCCTCGTTCCACCTGAATTGGAAGGCATCGCCGATGGAACCGCGGTCGTGATCGGCCTTCCAGCAGTACTGACAGCACTTCGAGTTCTGGCTGGTGGCAAAGAGGTCGATCGCCGGCTCGCCCCACTGGTCCAGGATCATCTGGAACACTTCGTTGGAGAGGGACCACTCGTGGTGGTAAGAGGTGTCCCTGTTTAGTGTGTCTGCTGTGGTGTTCTCCTGCCCGGCCAGGTGAACTGCCACCGGATGGATCCGAAGCGAGACACACCCGTTCCAGAGATCGAGGGCTATGTTGAGAAGGGTGGTCGAATGGGTTCCTCCTTGCCTGTTGATGTAGCAGACTGCTGTCGTGTTGTCTGTGAGGATGAGCACCGTGCGGTCTGTGACGAGGTGGCGAAACGCCCTCAGCACTTTCCAGACGGCAAGGAGCTCGAGAGCGTTGATGTGGAGGACGATCTCGTCGTTGATCCACCAGCCCCGGACTCTGAGATCGCCGCAGTGCGCTCCCCATCTGAAGAGGGAGGCATCCGTCGTTACCGTGACCTGCGGGGTCGCCTCCTGGAACAGCATTCCCAACTGGAGGTGGTGGTAGTGTTGCCACCATAATAGGGAGGGACGCACCTGCGGAGGTAGCTGAAGCAGTAGTCTCTGGTTGTCCAGCAGTGGGTTGAAGGCCCGAACAAACCAGTACTGGAGAGGTCTCGCACGGAGCCTGGAAACGGTGGTGGATGCCATATAGCTGAGGAGCTGTTGAAGTCTCCTGGCTGTCACCACCGGAGCCTCGTAAACGTCCAACGCGGCCCGGCGAAGAGTCCATGCCCGGTCCATCGGCAGGTAGGCCCTGGCCGATACCAAGTCAAGCGTGGCACCGATAAAGTCCAGCACTCTCGCCGGCTCGAGGTGGGACTTCTTCGGGTTGACCCGGAGCCCGAGACGGGTCAGAAGCGTCAAAGTCCGGTGGATGTCGCTGTAAAGTTTCTGTCTGCAGGACGCCACCAGAAGCTAATTGTCCAGGTAGGGACAGATGGAGACGCCCTTCGTCCGCAGGTATGATACTGGGGCCATGCATTTGGTGAAGACCCTGGGCGTGGTCGAAAGTCTGAACGGTAGCACCCTGCACTGGTAACAGGTGCCGTCGACTGCGAACCGTAGGTACCGTCTGTGCTGTGGGCGAATGGCAATGTGGAAATAAGCATCCCGAAGATCGATAGAGGCGAACCAGTCCCCTCATCGAAGGAATGGCAGGATCGCGGACAACGTAACCACCTTCAACTTTTTGGGGAGGATGTAGTTGTTCACCCCTCTGAGGTCTAGGATGGGCTGCAGGGTTCCGTCTGCCTTCGGTACCGTGAAGTAGCAGGAGAAGAAGCTGGTGGTTTTGGCTGAAGACGGAAGTTGCTCGATCGCCCCTTTCTGCAGCAAGGACTGGATCTCTTCCAGCAGAGCCGAGCTGGCCAGGGTAGAATAGTAGACACCTCACGGTGGAACATCTTGAAATTCTATGGCGTACCCAAGACGGACAATGGAAAGCACCCAAGAGTCCGTGGTGACATGGTGCCACTCGGCGAGGTGTCTGGCCAGGCTCGGTTGGTCTTGGAAGGCTGCTGGCAGGCTGAAGGATGGGTGCGGTGGCTACCTGCGTCGGCGGTCAAAACCAGGACTTCGCCTTGGATGAAGATTTCTTAGACGACGAGGCCGGGCGTTGTCGGAAAGATCTTCGGCCGGAGGAGACAGTCGACGGCCTGGACTGGACCAACTGGGATGACCGCTGTGGGAAAGTTGAGGAGGAAGACCGATGCCAAGACGGCCATGAGCCAGAGGACCGATGGGACTGGGATGGTTGGTTTATCCCCATGCTTTTGGCGGTCAGGCGTGCCTTGACGATGCTGTCCACGGTATCGTCGGTTGCGGAATTGAAGAGCTCTTGACCGTCGAAGGGGAGATCTTCAATCCGCCTCCGGCTGTCCTCCTGTAGCCCTGAGGACCATAGCCATGCATGCCTGTAGAGAGCAACAGAGTCTGCCATCACCCTTGAAGCAACCTCCACGGTGTGCTTCAAGGAGATAATCTGTTGATTCGCGATGGCGACAGCCTCGTTGAAGAGCTGCACAGTGGTCGGGCAACTGTCCTCTGGAAGGCGTGCCAAGAGAGGTACAAGGTGGTCCAGAAGACTGCGGTGGTAAGCCGCAAGACATGACTGAGTGTTGGACACCCTTGTTATCAGCGAGGAAGCAGTGTAAAACCTCCTGCCGAAAGTGTCCAACTTCCGTCCCTCACAATCCGGCGGGGTGGTATGGGCTCTATTACCACTCTTAGTCTCAGCGGACTCTACTACAATAGAGTTCGGTACCGGATGACTGAAGAAGAACTCTGCGTTCTCCTTCTGAGTCCGGTACAGGTATTCCAGCCGGTGAGGTATGGGCTGTGCAGACGCAGGCTTGATCCAGGATTGTCACAGGGCCTTCATCAGTTTTGGCAGGACGGGCAACGGCGCAATGGTCGGCTGATGAGCCTCGACGTATTGGAAGACTGGGTCTTCCTCCTTGGATGTTGGTTCTGCGACCTTCAGTCCTAGGGCCGTAGCCATGCGGAGGAGGATGGCCCAAAATTGCAGACTCCGGTGTCGGTTCCCCAAAAGCCAAGGGCGGTGACTCGTGGGGACGCCGGAGTCGAGTCTTCTGAATCCGTCTCCGACTCGTATGACTGGGAGGACGGAGTCAGGGACCTCACAGGAGACCTACCCCTGGATATTTTATGGGGAGGTCGGTCCAGTGCCTCCGGTCAAGTCACCGTTGTCGTCGGTACCGTTGGTGTGGTCTTCGTCGTTATCGTTGTTGCAGGCAACGTCGCCAACGAGGTCACAGGGACAACAGCAGAGCACACCCTGGTTGCTTGGGTGACTGCCATCGAAGGCTGTGCCACCAGAGTTGAGGTGGCTTCAGACACCGGGCGGGTAGCTGTCAAAGTGACCCTCAGGGGCTGCGAGATGGCCCTGTAAGGAGGTGTGTGCTCCCGTGATCTCCGATGGCATGGAGAAGGAGAGCGGCTCTGCAAACGTTGGTATCGGGAGCTACGCTCCTCTCTGACTGGCGAACAGGATCAACGGTACAGGACCCAGTGTCTGGTGTCTGGGTGGTACCGGTCCCTGTAGGATGGCGAGTATGATTGGTAAGATGGCGGATACTTGCACCATTCATACTCATGGCCATACCTGCCGAGGTGGGAGGCAGAAGTATAGGCCGAGCCAGTCAAGGGACGGGAGTGAGGTACGTCTTCATACACCTCCCGGCGGTGTGGTGATGGTGGCCTGACTCTCCGCTCCGGTGAACAGGAGACACTTCTGCCCGAGGCTGCCGGATGCCTGGGCGGAGGCTGGCGTTGGGCCATCACATCCTCCCAGTGGTCGACCGATTTACGGTGACTCAGCGGGGGCTCCACAGCCGTCAAGACGGGTGGCTCCGAGGAAGGCAAGACCTCCACGGCCTGCTCCTCATCTGAGACCTCCAAAACCTCTTCGACCTCTTCCAATTCTGACTGCTCACCTGGGTCCCCAGGGAGCTGGGTCCACAGAGGTGTGGGGAGGTGAAACTCCCTGGGTGGAGAGCGCCGTTTCTCTTTCTCCTTCTTCTTTTTCCTTTCCTTCTCCTTACTGCTATCTTGGGTAGCAGGGCACTTCTTCTGGGCCGCTGTCAGAGGCCTAGTAGACACAGAGGCCTGTGTGTCTGTGGGAACCCTCTTCATTGTCTTGGCAGCCGCTGACAACTTAGGGATTCTTGGAAGCGCGGAGATGGACAGTCTCGATGCCGGTACCGAGCCCGATATCGATGAGGTGGACAGCCACCGATACTGTCGGCGATAAAGTCGCGTGTCTGGGCGATGGTGTCTCGGACATCTCAGGGAGTGTCTTGGGCTACTCTCTGGCCTGCAAAGACTGTTCCCAACAGTGGGATTTAAGTCTGGAGGAGCCGTTTCGCAGGGTTTGCGACGTGAACTCCCGACAGACTTGGCAAGCCCTGATATTATGGGTCTCGCCCAAACAAAAAAGACACTCACGGTGTTTATCCGAGAGCGCGACTTTACGTCCACAGGAGACACACTTCTTAAACAGAGCAGACATATGCTAGAGTCTGAAGTGGAGACCAGAAGAAGAAGAGAAGGAAAAGGCCGAAGAAAGATGAGAGACGACTAAGAAGAGAGAGGGAGAAATACCAAATCCAATCCAAAATCCGAAGCTGAAGTCAAAGCCGAAAATCCGAAGTCAAAAACCAGCAGAAAACGCAAGAAAAGCAAGCCACTAGCAAGAACCTTCCGTTCGCGATGGCGGACGAGAAAGAACTGAGGAGTGACCGTTGCTCGGCGGGAGGAGCATGCGCAGTACCGGCATGGAGGAGGGGTTCCCGCCAATCTACTAAGCTCTAGAATCTTCCGAACGCTGCCGCGCACAAACAAAAGCTCCTAATGTGTGAGGCACAGAGACCATGAAGAAGAATAGCACTATCACAGTCTAGTCCGGAAATGTCCTCAGTGTCATTACAGAAGATTTAAGACTGAACCACAATACTGAAAAAGTGACAAAAATAAAAACAATAGTAGAAACAAACATTAAACTTACAGTTTAGCTGTGATGAGAAGAATCAGTGCAACAAACGTACCCCTTGTCAGTTTCTTGATTTGGCCTACCATGGTGAGGCCCAAATAAAACAGTGCTGAGCCAGAAAATGAACTGGCAAGTCCATCAAGGAAGTTTTCCAAATATTCAGGAATCTTTTGGTTGAGAATGAAATTTGAGGCAATTCCTATGAAGACCATGAACACAATAGGGTTCTGTAACACCCGAAGAAGTCCAAGTCCCACAATCTTGATTTTGCTATGAGAAAGACCGCGATTGTCTCTTGATTTCTGGATTTCACAAAAGATGAATCCTAAAGGGTTTAGTATCATAAGAGATATTGGTGCAACCAAGTAAATGTACTGGAGATACTCTGGATATGTAGTTTGATATAAAGCTTCAACTAGAGGGAAAATGAGAAATATGGAAAGCAGTCACTGATAAGGATTTTCATAGATGTTTTACCCACACAGTAATTCTCTGTTCTCACAGGCACACATTTTTTTCATATAGGTCAGGATTCACAAACAAGGTAGGAGAGATCTGTTAGACATGCATACTGCACTAGACCCTTAACTAAAGCAAATATAACCTTATCCAGGGATTCTGTTCTATGTTCCATTATATTGACTTTATTTGGTAAAGCTCTTGCACTGCTGAGACCTATGCCATTCAGCCAGGTAAAGCAAGTGCTGGAAAAGACTGCCTACAACTAACACATTTTTTTAAAAAAATAAAAATAAAGACCAGAGGTCCATAAAGATCTCAAGAAAACCCCCAAAGAAACACTCATTAAAGAAACAAAAATACTAAAATTTCAACAAAACGCAAGATATAATTAGAACAAGGAAAGAATGAACAAACAAAGTAGAGATAGATCAACAACGCTCACCAGCTCACAAAACCATGAAGAGAGATCCATGAAAAGAACTTTCCCTACTCTGCCACAGCAGACAAAAAGGAACTGAGTAGGAAGAATAGAAGCTTTTTTAAAAATTAATTTCAGCATGAACAATCCAACTTACAATCAAAGTAGTATGCATTCAAAAAATAACCAGAAATAAGAAAAAGAGAGAAAAAGGGAAGATGAAAAGGAAAAAAGGGAAAAAAGACATACAAGTAATAAAAAGTAGGGCTTTGACCCACCTAGTCCTGACTGTAATGAAAAGGGGGAAAAAAGGAAAAGGAAAAATATATTATTCTACCATTACAGACCTGACTCAATAATCCTGCTAAAATTACTATTGAGCATAATTACAGATTATGACATCATTAGATTTCTTATTGCTCAAAATGTCCACAAATGGTTTCTAGTCTTTCAAAATTGGAATATCCTTTAGAACCCACAGTAATTTGGCTATTTAGGCTAACTCCTCAATCTTAACCATTCTCAAATTTGAGCAATTTTCTTGATGCTGTTTTCATATATCAAAAAGTAATCCATGTTTTTTCTGCAGTTCTTTATCCACAATGCCCAACAAAAACATTTCTGGTAACAGGACAAAGTCTACCTTTAAAAATTTTTGGATTAACATATAAATCTTAGACCAGTCACTTTTCCTCCTCTTATAAGTCCACCATATTAGAAACATCTCCAATGTTGGCTTGACACTTCCAACATTGGTTTCAAACATTCTGGGACATTTTCAACAGCTTATTTGTGGTTAGATACCATCTATGTATCGTCTTACACAAGCTCTTTTTTTAAATTACTGCACAAAACTAATTTCCTCTAACTTCTATAGCTGTATTTCTTGTATCTTAATTAAATTTGTCTTTAAGCTGCATATAAGCAAACCAATTAAGATCTTTGCCTTCCACAAAAATCATCTCTCTTAATTCAAACTTCCAGCTATCTAGTTTAAAATACAAAAGATGATAATAAGAAGGTATCTCCAACTTTGAAACCATTCTTTTCTTTAAAAAAAAAAGAGGCTTCCTGAGGTTAGGTGGCTAATATTATCTTACGAAAAAGTCTCTGCTTATACTAAACCCATAAGAAATTTTTTTCTAATACAGCCCTCCTTCCATATTTGTGAGTTTGACCTTCATGAATTTGATTATTTGCGAGCGCATGTGCCTTCCTCCTATTATTCTCCTCCGTTTCCCTTGCATTTTGCTGGGCATGGAGAAGGGAGGCAAGCGCACCTGGGAAAAAGGCAAGAGAATGAGAGGAGACATGCAAGTGCCTTCTCCCCTCTGGAGCTCCTCCTCCCATTCCCATGCATTTGGCCCCACTGGGAAAACGTGTGCTGAGGCAAAATGCAAAGGAATGGGGGAAAGGCTTGTGTGAGCCTTCTTCTTCCCCTCCAAAGCTCCCTCTTCCATTCTCATGCAATTTGCCCCAGCACAGAGAACACACACCAAGGCAAAATGCAAGAGAATTGGGGGGAGCCCTGGAAGGGAATGGGAGGGGGACTGTAGGGAGAATTATTAATGTTTTCCCCACTTTCATGAAGATTCTGAGCCTTGAGCCCTTGCGAAAGTGGAGGGACCCTTGGGTCACCATATGCCAGAAACAATTTCAAGGCACACAACAGCAACATCAAAACTTTTGATTATGCACATCAGGGTCAGGAGGCGGCGCTGGTTTCTCCAAGAATGGTACTCAGCTCAGGAATCTTCTGAAAAAGACTCTGTGAAAGCACAGAATCCATACATCTAACTCTATCAGAAGCACATCTCCATCCTGGGCTCTGTGAGCAACAGCTACTTCACTTGCTGCCTTCAGAATCCAAACAACATATAACCTAGCAACTTTCCCATCTTGGTGTCCTGCAAATATTTCTGATTATGATTTCCATCACCACTGACTACTGGCCATGACAGCTGGGGACAATGGGAACTTTAGTCAACACATTTGCAATGTGCCAGGCTGAGGAAGGCTGGCTTTGAGAGTAACTTTACTGAATGATAAGTGAAGAAAGTGTAAACGGAGGCATATCTTGCACAGCAATAGGGCTGTCATCTGATTTTTTTTAAAAATTACAAATAAATTAACAATTTGTTTCAGGGACAGGAATCATGCAGCCCTACAGATGCTAGTGGACTAATGAGTTCTTGCAGCCCTAGCTAGCACAGCCAATGAACAGCGATGCTGGGAGTTACAGCCGAACAACATCAAGAGCCAATTGATATAAATAGTTAATAAACTTGCAGGATATTTTTATTCTGAAACAAAAATGGGTGTGAGCATGAGTTCATTCTTACAGCAGGGAGTGCTTCTTGATTTGAACTCCAAACAAATGGCACTTTCCCAATGGGAAGGGGGAAGACTACTCCCACTGATTCCCTCTTTTTGCCATTTGTGCTTACCAAAGAGAATCTGCTCCTGGCAACTATGCAATGTCTGATGCAGTGTGGGAGGATAGGGGTGAGAGACAGAATCAGGAAAAATTGGTCCCACCACCCTATTCTGCCACCAGAATTCTTCACTGGATCTCTATTCCTTGCATGTTGGCAGAAGCCTAGATGAGACAGGAACTTCTTTTCTATTATATGCTTTAAAGGCTCCTGGCATTAATGAATGTCTTTTTCCTATTTAAATTCTTAATTTTTCTCATTATCAGATCCATTTTCAAGAAAGTTAAGTTATCCTCATTTACCTTGTCCTAATGATCATGTGCTTTTTTGTTTGTAAAGCCTGGTAATCTGATTGTTATATCTATCCTCCTTTGGTTGAAATTGGATTCCCATCATGCCAAACTATCACGCCAAACTTCTGCCAAAAGGCAGAAGGTGATAGATGACATATTTTATGTTTCCATGGGGAACTAATCACAATCCAAACAGATACAGAATGCTTTCTGGTAGGAAAGACAATGTCTGCATAATGTTTTGGCTCCTGAACACCCAAACCTTTCTTTTATCTTTTATCTTTATGATCCTCTCCCCAAAATTCTGGGTACATCAACTAGGCTTTGATCTTTGAACCAGGTGACCAAGGCTACCACTGTGCTTCTAAGGAGTCAGATAAGCTTATCTCTAAATTTAAAATGGCAACCAACAATAAGAATGGATACTGAAGACTCTTGACATTTTGCTGCTCTAACCAATGATTCATGACCTTCTGCTTGCAGAGTCCAAGTATCTATTTATGGCATGGACCAGTGGGCTTGTGTTGTTATGTTAGCCTGTGATGCGGTTGACAGCATGTTGACCTAACCAATTAAATGGCAATACAGCAAACTCCAAACTAGGTGTGTGCCTTCACAGATACCTATTAAAATGTTATAAGGTGTTCTCTGAAATGTGGTGAAATGTAAACTCCAAGAAAAGAAACAACAACACCCAAGCAGTATAAAAGAAAATATGGGGTCTCAAAAGACTTGTGATCTTAAACCTATGAAGTGAAAAGTGCACTAATGGAGGGGCTAGGCCTGCTGGCTAGGCCAGATACTTTTGTAAGGTTTGAATCCTTTAGTCTTATTTCAAGTATGAGCCTTGGCTATTCATAAAGATAATCATATAAAGTAAAGAAGACTTCTGGTTCAATATAGAACCATAAAAAGAACTGCCTAGCTCACCAAAAGCATAAAGCAAAGCACATCCCTTCCATCAAAACCTTAACAGTAGTTTCATTAGATTTATTTTTAAAGTAGTCTCTGGCCTTTATTTCAACATATTTCACAAAATACATTAAACGTATAAAGGCACGTACAACCAAATTACTTTAACAAGTATACAAACGTCTGGTGAAACAAGAGTGTCATAGTAATCCTTCTTTTAGAAAATTAAGTAACCCACCTGGCTAAACAGGGGTTTCCCACAGTTATAGCATCATCACAGAAGACTACTCTATCATGAGTTTTACCACATAAAAGCTATACAGAACTATCTCCCCTCCACAATCAAACATGCAAGAATTTGATACGGGAAGAAGTCATTCTGTGACATAGCCACATAAAGCTATGAAGATGAAGAAGAGTATGCTACATTGTGCATGGAAAATAATCAAATGAAGCTTTTCTAGCTATCGGAACAATCCCCCACAAATTTGCAGAATTTGGAAGAAATCCATATAAGGAAAACACAGGAACTTTGAAATGTATTTACTAGAGGAACAGATTTCAGAACTTACAAATTGACATTCTGCTTGTTCTCAGGGCAGAGAACAAACAAGTCTGCTGACCCGTTTTGGACAAAAAGTCCAAGTACTATTTCACCAAAATAAAAGATGAAATGCTAAGCTTTAATGAAAAAATACTACAAAGAAATCTCTCCTTCCATAGTTTTTACAGTTGTACTCTCTCTTATACAGTCAATACTTCATTTTACACACAAAGTCAAAAGTTCCACTTTCGTTGCAATTTCTCTACTCAGCACAATGTAATTACTATGAGTAATTCTAAGTATCAATGGTATTTAAAGTGTAGCTTAAAAAGCTAGCTCTATCCTCTTAAGTACCTTTTAATGATAGAGTCAATAAACCACTTGGATTTTCCATGTCAATATTTTCTTCTGTATTGTATCAGAAACTCTTGAGTTTGCCTCTCCTAGATGAAAATTGTGCCACTTTCTTAAGAAAGGTTAACTATGGTTTATTCATCCACAGAGCATATTACCGCAGATAAGAACACAAGCCACATGAACCAGTACAGAGTGAATAGCTAGTCTAAGAAAAAGCAAGTTTTTTTTAAATACAGTGACTGAAGTACTGAACAAAGGATTTTTAATAAGCAGATTTTGTACCTTCTTTACAGAGAAAATTTTAAAATAGCTATTCATTCTGTTTCAGTATTATAATTTAACTGTGCTTCGGCGTTGTAACTTTGTGCTGTCTGTACTTGTTTTTCAACTCTGTTCTGAGCTGCCTTGAGTTTGAAGAAAGAGGAGGAATACATAGTTTTTTAAAAAACAGAACAGTTTGCCCTCCATTTTCATGGTTATTTTACTTTTTTTATTTTAAAAAGTCTTACTGAATTTGCCACAGCCACAGGAAAAAAAAAGTTCTCTAAGAATCTCTAGGTCCCCAGCATGATTTTATGGTCCATTTCCACAGGACCTAGAGATTCCTAGAGAGAACACTTCTCTAGGCATTGCTAGGTCCTCCGGCATGACTCTACGGCCCACTTCTGCTGGAATTTGACCACAGAATCATGTTGGAGGGCCTAAAGATTGCTTGAGAAATGTTTAATGTTTGCAATTTTTATTTTTATTCACACTTTTTCCACTTCTATGGAGGTCTTGTGCTCCTAAGCCTCATGAAAGTAGAGGGTTGATTGTATTTAGACACAAACAGAAACCCTCACACATTCAAGAGGTAAAATTCTTTTTAACTTATATCTGCTATATTTCTATACGCCAAGTGCTAAAATAATTCATGACTTTATGTTTGCTTCAAACAGTTTTTTATTTCCTTATGTCTCCTTTTACCTCCATGTCAGGAAACATATCCAATAGTATGAGTTAGCATGAGTCCAACATAACCAATGGTATGAGTCCAACACCTGGGAAACTGCAGATGAACCCCACTCCCACCCCAATTTTACTGCATCAGACAACAATCCAGTGTATCCGCAGGGAAGGGCTCTATTTGAACCAAAAGATGCCTTCCTGCACACTGCATTGCAATACTGCAGAAGAACAATGGAACTGGATCCAAAGATGTTCTTTCACTTACACACTAAACTACATAGCAGGCTAAAAAACATTTTGCCCAAGTAGAAAACATGAGAACAGTTATATGTCAATTGGCACACTCCTGCATATATTCTGATACATTTATCTATGGAAAGATAAATATGTTCAACTAGATCACCCTTTCGGTAAGAAATGCCTAAGGTGACTCCAGTGTTACCAACAGCTTGTTAGGCAGATTAAAAGCATGCCTGTAACTGAACAGTTTTGAGATGGAACAACTGCAGGAGAGTGTGCCCAAATTTCAATTCCGAGAAATCATTCAAGTATTCTTTCTTAAACCATGTTATTTAACAGACCTATGCTGTGCCATTTATGATTAATGAAGCCAGATGTATTCTACCTCAGCTATTAAATAACTCTTACATTAGAAGGTTCAGCAATAATATGCTACATTCATTCAGACTGCAAATGTATGCCATGCATTCCTAAGGCACAATGTGCTTCAATATAACATCATGAATAAGAACATGTAAATTGCTTCTTACCTATAGGATATCCCAGGGCAAAGTCATTGCTCTGAGTAGCGAAGATAGGAAATAGTCCGGCTTTGCTAAACCGCCTCTCGGGAGTGACTATCAAAAACGTCAGAATACACACTAAGAAGAACACTGAAGCTTTGGCAACAAGGATGCTATACAGGAAGGACCAGTTCACATTGGAAAAATTCAGCACAACCATGTTTTTGAATAATAAAGCTGGGAGTGCAAAGCGAGAGACAAAATTTCCAAGTCCCTTTGCCTGAGTTGATGTAATGATGTTAACTCTTCCAGCTATGTATCCACAAAGAATAATACCGAAGCATTGTAACAAGGCTGGGAAAAGCTTATTAATTGACATGGAAGGAGAACTGCTAGTTAAGTTCAGTGAGTACCCAAGGAGACCAGACATATTAGCTGCTGAAGAAAGATTCCTGTTGTTGATAGGTGTGAAATTATCCATGTTCATTCACCACTTCTAAAAACATAGCATGTGGATCCTGATCTGCAAAACAAGAAAGGCAGATGCTGATTCACTGGTTAGTCTTACTGGATTTCTAAATAAGAAGCAGTTTCATTTACCAGTAGGTGTTAAGAAGTATACAGCCAACAATCCCTCCTATTAATCTAGCACTAGTACTCTGTGCAGGTTTATAGAATGAGTAATATGGTCCCTGTGGAGGAGAATTACAGAAGAGTAGAATGGAGTGGGGTCAGAGCTGTGTGTATTGCATATAAAACAAATTCCAGAAACAAAGGAACTCAAATGCTATATCAAGAGAAGTGTATAGCCATACCTCAGTAAACAAAGCCACTGATAAATCAGCTATTTTGTACAAGTCTTTTTCTGCCTACCTGGTCCCTCCTCTTTTCTTCCATGTTTTCAGTATAGGTGGAAGTTTTTTAAACAGCATTTAGATGGTGATGAATGAGGAGTGGAGAAACATAGATTTTCAGTTGCTGGGTTGCAGCAGCATGTCTACAGTGAACAGTGCAATAATGCTTCAGTTGGAAAAGAATCAAGTTCTCCTTAGCCAATCCCACTCTAGCAGTGTGTGCCTGCCTGCAAAAGCCAGAGTAGTTAACAGCTATCTCTGGAATCCCTTACTAAGCATGCATGAAAAGCAAAAGAGAAAGAAGGCAGAAAATAAAATTAGCCTGCCTCATCAGCTCCCCTCCCCCAGTATTTAAAAAAACCCACAGAACTTTAGGTATGGCCACCAAAATGGAAATTGTAAGAAAAGTGGAAACCCATGAAAGAAAAAAAAATCCTTGGATGCATTTTGGAAGAAGCCTTTAAGTAGCCTCTAGAAGATTCAACATGTTTTTGTTTACGTATGCAAGACTTACCTGACCTGGCTGTTTCACTTCATATGTGTGTATTGTTAGATCTGAATAAAAACTTTGGTGAAACATGTTGACCTGTTCTTCCTATGTTAGTTCTACCTCTGGTACAAAATTTTCTGTTACAGAAGTAATGTCCAGGAACACATCAACTTTGTTAACTAGGTATACCTGTATTTGTTTCTGTCTAGATAGGTACAGTATTATCATTATTCAGACAGAAGCAAACTCAAAAGAGGAAGTACGATTGTTTGGAGAGTTATATTTTCCTCCCTTTTCTCACAAATGATTAGTTTCAGTATGCTTTAACATTTCGGTGATTCCTAGAGATCCCATAACTATTCTGTGGGGCTGGAAATACTGAAATATGCCATTTTAAGTTACTAAAACCCTAGCAACCATTGTTCAAATTCCAGGACAACCTGTGATGATGATGTTCAATACGGCCAAAAAAACATGTGGTGAGTAAAAAATAAAATGACAACTCACCAAACTTAAAACTTTCCCTTGATTAAAATTTAAATCTGGAATAAATTTTCCCCAGAATGCTGAGTTCTAGAATGCTTTCAAGCAGACAGTGGCATAATCAAGCACAGATAATTTAGGGGAAACCTCCAGGGCTGTGCTGCTGGAAGCCATACTGTAATGTGTTGCACAAAGGTAAGGGAAAACACCTCTCATGTAACAAAAGGACACTGGATATGTTCAGTCACCCTCAAGACAAACAGGATACGTTGCCCATTCACTGTAGCACTAGCAAGCCCTCCCACACAGTAACACATGAAGCATGTAATTACCTTCATGCATGTAGCTGTCCAGCTGCTATTATAAGCAGACTGGTACATCTCCTTTCTCTCAGCTTGCTGTATAGGCATTCCCTTGTTAAGTAATATTTTAATTTTCCATAGGGCATGATCGCATAATAGCATAAAATAAATCAGCCTCCCTAAGTCCCTAGCCCTTGAGATGGGTGAGACTACAGCATGCATAATCATCAGCTGGCCAGGAAAGTATATGAACTGCTGCCCAACACAGCTAAAGGACAATAGGTTGGGAGCCTATTATGAACAAAGCTCAGTTCATTAAAATCATTTCAAAATGTTGTGTCTTACTTTTCACAGGCAGCACAAAGTGATTTTTGAACATTTCATGTATTCTACCCCTGTCCAGAAACATTCACTTAAAAAAAAAACCCAGCTCCTCTCAGGTAAGAGCCAGAGTGGTATAATGACTTCAGCATTGGGCTACGACTCTGGAGACCTGCGTTCGATTCCTCACTTGGCCATGGAAACCCACTGGATGACCTTGGAGACTCATACCAGCCTCAGATAGGTTCACCTCAGGGTCACTGTAAGCCAGAAACCACTTGAAGGCACACAACAACGACAACAACTACATTGCCACAGCATTTTTCACTGCTATGGTAAAAGCTGTATGATCTGATAGTCATAATTTTTAAAGGGACTTTCCAGCACTGGTGTAGCTTTCAGCCCTTTTGGTCCCCAATTATTATACTGGTCTTATATTATTCTGCATGATTGCAATGCATCTTATGTTAATCAAGAGTTGAAAATCCACCTTCCAACTCCTAAATACTAAAAAGCTTAGAGCCTGTGAGGCTGGGAATGCCACATCCCACCATACGCCACCATGTGAGGCTGGAAAATGACACCATGCGCTGCTGGGATGTATATTCCAGCCTTTATGATTTTTAGCTGTTAATTCATCTTCGCTGCCACCACCCGCTGAATTATGAATTATCTGGACAGTTGTACAGTACAGCGGGACCCTGTCCAACCACGTACATCCCTAAGCTTAAGGATCTTCCTTTTCCCCCAGTCTACCTAGCTTGGCGTGGGAAGGAGAGAAACAGAGTCTTTTACAGAAAGTATTTATTAAAGATATTCAAATAAACAAGGCAAATCACCCCACATGGGAAGCTCCCTCTTCCCAGGCACGCTTAGTTACAGAAAGAACAGATATGCAAGCACAGATACATTCTTTAGATCAGCCATCCTCCAAAATAACAGAAAAGTCCCTAACGCAACTAGATAACTTTAGTCTTATTACTCACAGTTGTTCCTATATGCTTAGATGTTCTAAAGGAAGGCCAGGAGGCGAGGCCTATGGCCTCCAGCCTGCTACTGGCACAGAACCCCCCTCCAGGAGGCTCCTTGGTTGTTATCCCTTTGTTATCTCCTTGTTGTCTCTCGGCCACATGGTCTCCAAGAAGTTTTATAACTTCTCCCTCGAAGCATCTGGAAGCATCTTGAAGATGCTCACTTCTTTTCTTTTTGATTGGTCAGTTCTCACCCTATGACCTGTGATGCTGACCCACATGACCTATGATGCTGACCACATACTAAAATGTAATCTAATCCCAACACCTTATTAACCCTTGGTTTACCTGAAGAGGGAAGTGTCCCCCTTTTTGCTAATTCTAGATAATGGGAAGCCCCATTATCACAGAGCCCCTCTAAGTAAACAGTTGCTGACAAGGATGCTCACAGGGCTTCCAAAAACAAGTTAGACCTCAATTAATGTGCAAGGCTATGAACACAGATGCAGATGGAAGGCCTTAATTGGTTTACTCCTCTATAAATAGCAACTTCTAAAAAAAAGGTTCCAGATAACTATTCTCTAAATACAACATGCAACACAGAATAAAACACATCTTGCTATTAAGTGCCTTCAAGTGAAGTGACTGCTAGCTGCCCTATCCTAAAGTTTTCTTCAGAGTAGGTTTGTCCCTGCCTTCCTTTAAGGCCAAAAGAGTATGACTCGGCCATGATCCTTAGTGGTTTCTCATGACGGAGCAGGGATTTGAACCCTGAACTCTTGGATTCCAGGTCCAACACTCAAGCCAGTATACCACAATGGATCTCTCAAGTATATCCTAGTGCCATCTATATGTTACAGAACAAATCTTCACTTCATACGTAATTAGTACAATGTGCAGTTGTTAATGATGTCCCCCACCTTCCTGATTTCAAAGTCTACTTGTTTTTTTCAATAATAAACTCAGGTGGCTGAGTTATTTATAAAGAAACAAAATCAGAAATCACAGGTAGTGGTCTCTACCTGTTTTACACAACTGGGAGATTCTCTGTATTTGCAGATAAATGGAAGTTTGTGAAGCCAAAGAAAAACACTGAAGCAACCAAAGACAGAGATAAGCAAACCAAAGACATGCTCAGTGGCCTCTCAGAAGCCACCAAAAAACTGAGCGTCAGTGGTGGTGGTGAAAGGGATGGAACTAAGTCACGTGCAGCACTGACAAGAACCCTAAATGGCAACAATTTTCTTAAAGAATGTGAATATAACACAAATTTCATTCCAATTCCCACTTCCTGGACTGTACACAAAGTACTTTAACACAAATCTGCCACTCTTTGACTTTAACTGTTCTTGGAATGGATATATCTCACTTTATGCACTGGAGCAAAGTGGAGATACTCATCTAAGTTTTGTGGGTATAGCACCAGGGTTTTGTATGGGTATATATTTCTGTATCAAAGAACTGTTGTCTATATCCCATGTAACCATACAGCACCAGAACTTTTTTCCCTCCCCACCCACTACAGCTCTTGGAGTTTGGAGCTGCTCCAAAAACTGGCTCCAAAGGGTTTTGTAGCAGTATCCTGGGGTGTACAGGGAGCCGCAGTGGGGGAAAGGTATCTCCCTCCCAATTCTCCTGACAGAAATATTCCCATCAGTGAACATCCCCCATTAAGATTTAGGCCAATGACTCCACTTTCATATGAGCACAAGTGGCAGGAGAGGAAATACAACAGCAGAGGACTGTGATCGTGCCTCTTTCTCTTAACTAGGATGTCTACCGGGGCTTAATTTAGGCAACTGTTCAAACATTAATCGAGAAAAGTCCAATCTGTGACATTAATTGTGAATGAACCATTTGGGGGAAAAAAGCATAACTGCTACAAAAAAAGAGAAACATCTACTGTCAAAGACGGAAACTTTGTAAAGGAAGGTGGCACTGATTTCATTTAGCTTTCTTAAATTAAAGCTCAAATCTCTACAATAGTTGCACCATTTTAGCTTTTGTAATACTCACCAATAGAAATAAGGGTTTTTTTAAAAAAAAAAATTAGGAAGTTACAGCTGGTATAGTTCCTTTTTTTGAAGACCAAGCAAAACCGCTGCCATCTGGTCTTCTCAAGTTAGAGACTCAACAACAATCATGTTCTGACATAATACAGTGAAAAGAGCAAGTGCCATTTCAGAAATGGAAGTCAGTTAAAAGGGGGGCAGAGAGGAGGTGAATCAGCACACACCTAAGTCATCATAGCACCAGAAGACTTAGTACCACAAAAAATGATGTAATCATTATAACTTCTTTAAGATAATCATGTCTCATTCTGAACATGTAATTTAAATATTTGTCTTCATCGCTGTTGATGCAGGAACATCTAAAAAACATTACCAGATGCACACAAAAGAAAAATATACACAAGGAAAAGGCTAAGAAACTGCAAGCTACATAAGGGAAGCTTACAAATGGGCAGCCTACTGTAGGACAAAGTCTTATTCCATAATATTTTAGAGGCACTTGATATGATAAAGCCACATGGTTTTATTTATATTTATCTAGATAATTGTTCTGGGTGAATTTTTTGGTGGAAAGGCAATATATACATTTAAAAAGGAAATCGTTAGCTACTAAGAAGTCTACTGTGCCATTGCAGATATGTATTTTTTTGTTGAACATGTCGTCTCAGAGCCAGATCAGTTGCTACAGCATCTTGAGTCAAATTTAATACCTCAACCATTGTCAAAAATCATGACACATATCATACAACTAGCAGTGCCAAGTAGCAGAACTTCTTTCATGCTGAGATCCACAATCTTTTGACCTCATGTACGACTCATACAAATGCAGTTCACAGGAAGACACCAGGAAGAGTAAGAGATAATGCTTGCACTCTAGCTATGAAAGCTGATTTCTAATCTTCTTACAAACACAAGCCCCGAGTAAACATCTCCCAGTCTGTTTGCAAAGCAGAAGTATGATTTGCCTATTTAAATTTTTGCTTTCATACGGTTCCAAGGCCCACTGTAGCACCTACTTTTGACAAAAGAAAAAGATGAGAGTGGAACTGATGAGGCAGGTACCCCACAGCTTCCTGACTATTGCCAGCTTTAGTGCTGAAACCACCTTTTTGAGTCAACAACTGCAGAACTACATATTGCTCCCAAGAGTTCAATAATATCCCATATATAACTCCAATAAAATTCTTCAGCTTATTTAAAAAATATCATTCCCTGAGTCCTGAAGCAGTCAGTATAATATTGACTACCTGCAGTAATATATTACAGGACAAGCAGACTGGTGCCCACCAGATGTTTCGGCCAACAGTTCTCATAATCTCTTACTACTGCCCATGCTGGCTTGTGCTGATGGGAGCTGCTGTCCAAAACATCTGGAAAGTATCAAGTTACCTTGTTGCTGTTGTTGTTGTCTGCCTTCAACTTGCTTCTGACTTATGGCACCCCTATCATGGGATTTTCCTGGTAAGATTTGTTCAGAGGCAGGTTGCCATTGCCTTCTTATGGGGGTGAGACAGTGTGACTTGTCCAACGTCACCCAGTGGGTTTCCATGGATGAGTGGAGATTTGAACACTGGACTTTAGAGTTGCAGTACAATGCTCAGACCACTACACTAATGGTGGTTCTCCATGTAACATTACCTACCCTTGGACTAGTGGGTAAGTGATCAATCTAAGACCAGGAAAACCCAAGTTCAGAATCTTATTCAGCCATGAAATTCATTTCATGGCACTGGGTCACTCAATTTCTCACGCTACTCTACTTGACAAACTGTTGCAAAGATAAAGATTACATATTATATCCCAAGCTATTTGAAGAAAGAGTAGAATATAGAGATGTAGCAAAATAAAGCTGTCTTCCTCAATCTGCTGGCCCTACTAGGTAGATGGGAGTTGAAGACCATGCATCTAGAGGGCAGCAGGTTGGGAATGGCTGAAATGACAAATGTTACATGTTCATTGTTTCACAGCAGCCCCAGGTTTGTTTGTTGTTCATGGCATAAATGACACATCTGTTGTTATTCCCCTAATGTTAATGTCATAAAGAACTTTACTCAACAACTGGTCTATTTTGTCAATGTTTGTAAGGTCAAAGGCAAAATGCTAACAGACTCTTATTCAAGGCCTATCTCTTTTCTACATGATTCACTGATTATTTTCTCATCTGATGTAAGCTAAACACAAATGAGCTGACATGACAACCATTCTACAATACTGTCTGTTCTATTTACTACTGTAACTCCATATTACCAATAAGCCAGATGGTGGCACGGTAGCTAACATAGTGATCCAGTACATCTTCAGGCACGCAACATTCTCACTGAAATAATGCCACTCTACAGGGCGGGAAAAATCTACATAGCTTAACAGACGTGTAATATCAAACCCAACACACATTTAGCTGTAACGCTGCTGCTCAATTAAGACACTTCAGCCCATCAATCATAGGAATTCTACTTGACTAAATCTGCAAGTAGACAGTCCTAAAGAAAAACATGAACTTCACTTGTTTACAGATAGAGCATGTATTCAACACTGCAAGCATAATTAAACATTTTAAAGAATTAAACATTAATCTAACTAGTTAATCACTGCAGCTCCATTTATTTGGAAGTAATTGACTTTAATGGAAATTTACTTCAGAGTTAGCAATGCAATCCAGAGGAGGTGAAATGTTTGGATTCCTCTAAAAAAGCAATGAGATTTAAATAGTTGTTCCAATCTCAATAGAAGGCAGCAGCAGTTAATTTCCCCTGATGACTTTCCCTCCTCTTCAGTTCTTGGATTTATTCCCCCTGCTCCAAATCATCATTTCACTGGAACTTATCTAAAAACAACAGCAACTCCAGAAGTGATAAGTGCTCCTGTTTAAGACTCAGTTTCTCAGCACCATGTTGAATTCTGGACACAAATTAATTTAAAGACAGAGAAACAAACAGCCTCCAGCTGAGGCTCAAGAGAAACACTTGACTCCCCCGATCCCGTTAGCAACGCTTGAAGAAGCAGATCACCCAAGGGGGCAGCGGGCTGTCGTTTCACACCGAAGTCACGCCGCCCACGCCACTTCGCCCGGGGCAGAAGCTGCATCCGGAGCCCTGACATCACCCTGCAAGGCCCACCACAGCCAATGGGACGCCGTTTACAAGGGAGGCGAGTTTACCGATGGAGACTTTGAGCGGATTCGCACCTAAGGCGACATCGTCCTCGTCGCGAACACCCCTAACCTAAAAAGATAAACTAAGGTCATTTCCGCACTAGCCTGTTATAGCGCGATGATTCCACTTTCAACCTCCTCTGGAATCCTGGGGTTTGCAGTTCCGGGAGGGGCCGACCGGCCCCTCCCGGAACTGCAAACCCCAGGATTCCAGAGGAGGTTGAAAGTGGAATCATCGCGCTATAACAGGCTAGTGCGGAAATGGCCTAAGAAACCCACTACTTCTCCCCAAAAAACGGAGGAGCTGGCTGTTTGTATGCAAATAAATACGTGCCACCTTTACGGAGTAAGAGACAACCCTTCCCAGTATAACCGTTTTCCCAAATAAAGCCTCCAGTAGTTAAGCGGCGGGGGGAGAGAGTCCCCACGAAGATTTTTCGTCACCTGACAAACGCCAAGTCACAGCCCCGTGACAGGAGTCCAGAGTCGGGTCCAGAGTCGCTACGGCTGGAGCCCTCCCTTCACGTGTCTTGTCTTCGTGAGGCTGCTTCACTTTAGGAGGCTCCCTCAGAGAGCGGGGCTCCCAGGCGGCTTTGCCTCCAGCCTGCCCAGCACCCTCTCCGCCCCCATTTCCCCACAGCTGCTGTTTCCAAGGTGAGCCAAGCGGCGCGAAGGGAGGCGCAAACACCCCCCCCGGCGTGGCTTTCCCGCTGTTCCCGGGGCAGCCAGGGAGCCAGGAGGGAAACGGCGGCTCCCCCTCGTTTACCTGCCCTCGCCCTACGGGGGCTGCAGCAACGGCAGGGAAAGCGGGCCAGGCATCTCCGGCCCTCCACGCCGCTCGCGCGGGGCTCCACCTGCTGCGCATGAGCTCACCGCAGAGGCGGGGCCGGCCGCCAAGGCCCGCCCCGGAGTCACAAGCGCCGGACGCAAAATGGCGGCGGGAGAGCGCGCGGGTCCCCTAGGGGGGAAGGGAAAGCAAGCGCAGGGGGAGGGGGGCGACTCAGTGTTGCCTTCCACGGTCCCGAGTGCTGTGGGAAGTTGGCGCCACGCAGCATCTGTGTGTTTACCTTCCGCTCCGCTTCTGCCCTCGCCGCCCCTCGCTTTTATAATAGAACAGTTATTAATAGGTCAGTCCCCTGGGCGTTTGCTCAGAAGCAACTCCCACGTAGCCTCACGGAGCTTGATCTCTTGCGAGAAGGCAAAGGTTTGCAGGCTTCGGGTGTGGGCAGAAGGCGGTCTCTGAAAGGCGTTGTTGATATTTGGGAGTCCTTTTTAGGACTGAAAAAGAAGGACGTATGAAATCATCGAGATGGGGTGGTAGCAAAGGAGAAAAAAGGGTTGCATTGGAAATTGGCCAGTTAAGGCCCAAGAAGAGTGAGATAATGACATCTAAATGATAATAGAGGTTTGATAAATATATACTAGCATATATAGCTGGCGGTGCCCAGGATTTTATTTTCTCATAGGTAATACCTGTTAGAAAGATTTGCGATACTGTGTCTCTAATTCCCCAAACTGTCTTGTCCAGTACCTGTAACTTTTCCCCATATTCCCCAATCCAATCTGTATTCAGAGTTGTTAACATACACAGGTTGGGTTCCTAAGGGAATACATTGTCCTCCTCCTTGCTGCTAGGCCTTGTCTCCATAGCAACCGGCCTATTCAAAACAGACACAGTTGACTGAGGCCCAAGAACTCTGTGGCTGAGAATTCTAAAGGCCCCCTCTCTAAACTGCAAACCCCAGGAGTCCATAAAGTCTTCTTAGACAGCCAATCATATGGGGTCTTTGCCTGACACAGACAACCAAATTTTAATATATATATATATATATATATATATATATATCATATATATATGATTAAACTCTTAATGGAAAGGTTAATTAAAATAGACACATAAACACTAAATATACAGTTCAAGAAAGTAAATATGGGCAGTCTAATACACCATTGTACTACCTTTCTACAGTGGTGTGATTGCCTGGTTTCTCTGATGCAAGAGGCTAAATTAATGGTGGCAGTGCTTCTGGAAGGGTCTCCCATGTCAAGCTTTTATTGAGGAGCCAGATTAGATGTGCCAAACAGCTACCAGGAAACGGCAGTAGTGGGGGGTGACAGACAACAATAATGGTGCCGTAGCTAACACATGTTAGTACTGTGCCGAAGGAGGCATGGTAACCCCCCCCCTTGTATGTCTTTTACCATGAAAATCGTATGATGAAGCAACCCAAAAGGAAACAAAATAGTGACAAGAGATGAGACTCCCAGGTTGGAAGGCACCCAATTAGCTATGGGGGTACAGCAAAAGACAACTAGGAGTAGTGCTGTGGCTAATGAACCAACTGGACTCAAACCAAAAGGGCATTCAGCTGTTGACATTCTTGGAAAGGAAAGTCCCAAGCTGCACGACATATTATAGAGACATTGAATTTGAGAAGCATGAATCAGAACAAGATAGACATAATAAAACAAGAAATGGGATGCATAAACATTGTGATACTTGAGGTGAGCTAAAGTGGACAAGAATGGGATGTTTTGAAGCAGATAATTACGCAGTGTTTTAAGTGGGAAATGGAAATCTATTAAAAATGGGGTGACAACAGTGAGGAGAGATGTAACAAAAGCAGTCAAAGGATATAATGCAAAGTCTGACCATATAATGTTAGTAAGATTTCAGGGAAAACCCATCAGTATAACTGCAATCTGAGTTTATGCTCCAGCAAGAGAGGCAGAAAAATAAGAGATTGAAAGCTTCTATGCTCAAGTCCAGGAAAGAGCCAGCAGGGCGTAGTGCAGAGCTTTCCAAATTTTTAATGTTGGTGACACACTTTTTTAGACATGCGTCATTTCGTGACACAATAATTGAGTTTTACTAGCGAAGCGGAGGTTAAACTAGCCCCTTATAAGAGAGACAGACACATACATAAATTGTAATAACAACATGTATGGGAATACAACATATCTCATGAAAACCTTTCATATATTTTTTAAAAATATATGATTTATAAATAATAACATACATTTCCAAGATTGTAGGTGAGACACCTACACACTTCAGGCAACACACTAATGTGTCATGGCACACCATTTGGAAAGCCCTCTTGTAGTGGTTTGGATGTGACTACAGTCTTGGAGACCAGAGTTCAAATCCCCACTGGTCCATGGAAACCAACTGACTGACTTTGGGTGCATCACACACTCAGCTACAGAAAATCTCATGGCCTTAGCACTGCCATAAGTTGGAACCAAATTGAAGTCAATCAGTAACAGTTCCTGCTTAATACTAGAGAGCTAGCATGGTGTAGTTGTTCAAGCATTGAACTATGGCCATTTCTGCACTACACTCATAACACTATTATTCCACTTCCTATGGAATCCTGGGGTTTGTAGTTTAGAGAGGGGCCTTTAGAATTCTCAGCCAGAGAGCTCTTTGGCCTCATTAACTACAAACCCCAGAATTCCATAGGATATTGAAAGTGGAATAATAGCACTATAACAGTATAGTGCGGAAATGGCCTATGACCCTGGAGACCAGGGTTTGGTTCCCTGCTTGGCCATAGAAACCTGCTGAGTGACCTTGGGCACATCACACACTCAGAGACCCAGCAAACCCCTTGATAGGTCATGGACTGCATGTGGGGAGAATTGCACAGTAGATGTATTTGGCTGACAGTGGCAGAAGTGGAGTTGTGTTACAGCAGTGTTGTGTGGTGTTGTGGTTGTGAATTATGTATTTCACATTGCAGTTGCTCTTGTGTGATAGCATCCGGTCATTGACATATGTTGCACAATATTGCTATTCTTCACAGGGATTAGATAGTGCTAGTGTAGTGTATTCCTCCATGCCGGTATTTATATTACACAGAGGAAACGTTGGGTTGCTGCTGAATGCAGCTATCTCTTTAAATATTACAATAATAAACGTTAGCTTCAGAGTGATATGAGAAATTAGTGCGTTTTTATTACAATACACCAATGCAGCTACTTATTTGAAAGTTGTTACAAATGTGAGCAAAGCATCTTATATATGAAATCTAGCATCTGCATGTGCAATATTTTATTTTGCATTATTAGTTTTATTAGTTACCTTAGTAATATGGTATAGTGGTTTGAGTGTTGGACTGAGACTCTGGAGACCAGAGTTTGAATCCCTGATTGACCATGGAAACATACTGGGTGACCCTGGGTGAGTCTTATTCTCTCAGCCTCAGAAGAAGGCAAAAGACCAAATCTTGCCAAGAAAGTAGGGTCATCTTAGGGTCTCCATAAGTTTGAAATTATATGAAGGCACACAACAACAGTAGCATAATACAGACTATCTATGTGGGTTGCCCCCAATATTATAAAGAATAATGTAATCCCTCAAATGTCCAATGCTGAGCTCCAGTGAAATTGGCAATTTTTAATTGGACAGGTCCTTATAGATTTCAGAACCTTCAAGATGACTTGAGTCTGTCTTGAAGATTTCAATATAGGCAAAATAGTTATTCTGATCTAGAGTTTTAAGAAAGAAGCACCACCTAGTGTTCAACTACTTAAGTTCATCCTAATTTTTCCTGATATTTAAGATACTATTCACGAGCCGATGCCTGCTGTTTTCAAGGAGGCTATACATAGCATACCCTTTCCTCAGAAGGTCTTCGCTGGACCTAGAGGTATATGAGGGTAGGGGTAGTAGCTCCATCACTTAAGGCAAGGTGCTTGAGTATGTGGTGGCTGAGCAACTTTAAGGTGTTGTTTTAGGAAACAAATTGGGAATATTCCTAGATCCACCTCTGTCAGTAGAACCCCAAGTGGACTGTCTGGCTTTGAGTGCTTGTGGCCAATTTTATTCCATAGATACAGCCTTTTCTAGACAGAGATAACCAGTCAGAGGTTCATGTACTGTTGGTTCATGTACTGGTATCTTCCTATTTAGACTCCAGCATAGCCCTGGAAGTTGTTTCAGAAGCTGCAGGTTGTACAAACACAGCAGATAGATTGTAGACTGCAACATCTTACCTAAACCATAGAACACTTGCTTTGGGGATGCTAATATCCTTCCAGGCTGGGTTGTCAGAGTGAAAACTATAGAGGGCTCATGTTCCTTTAATAGTTGCATAGACAAGAGTATTTCAGCAGGTATTGCTTGTTAGCTGGCTGGGTGACAAAGCAATACCTGCTGAAATAGACTTTTTTTGCACAACTATTAAAGGTACAAGAGCCCTCTCCAGCTTTCACTCTACCAACCCTGTTTCTGGTCCAAATTTAGGGTGTTATGATGATATAAATGACATGCAGTCTTGATACTTCAGCAAGCACCTCTCCTCATGTGCAATTGCTGGAAGGAATTGTAGCCTGTCCCTCATCATGCACTGCATGAGGACAGGGGCAGGGGGAGATGGCCTTTTTCACTGCAGTAGTTCTTCCCTTTGCAGCAGTTCTTCAATTGGAGAACTGATTTGTTCCAGCACTGACTTCTTTTCAATATCAGGTCAAAATAAAGACTTTTTCGTCAAAGTCTAAAACTGGTACAGGTTTGTGCAAAAGTATTAAACTTTCTGTCTGTTTAAACTGTCAAATTATGTAATACCCTACTTGTTAATAGTTTATAAGTGTTTAAAATAAATTTTTGCCTTATTATTTCAAATTTTAATTGCTCTAAATTTATTTTATCGGTACACTGCCCTGAGATTCTGTGATACAGAGCAGAATGGATGGATGGACAGATAGATACTTAACATTGGCAGTGGTAACAGATCTTGGTAGTTGCAATCAAAGCAGGCTCTTCTAGACTGTATGTAGTTCTCATAAGAGTTTGGAGAGTTATTTTACAAAAGGAATAATTAGAGTTGTGACTGCAAGATTTTTAAAAGGGTAATTCACTGTTATTTATTATTAAATTTTCCTGTAAATTTTCCTTTGCTCCTTACATTGTCATTGTCGCCTTCTTCTTCTTGTAAAATCCATTTTAAAAATAAAATCATAGAACCTTTTGGAGGGGCACCCTCAATATGTCCCCCTCAATAAACACCCCATGAACAAAAAACTAGTGAATATTACTTGTTACACATTTAAATTCTGGGTTTTGTCCAGTGAAAAAGTTGCTGTTTGGGGCAAAGGAAATGAGAATTGGAAATGGGCAACTGGCATCCAGCATTATGTCATGTAGTTTCGATTTAAATAGGAAATTTCATGTGGACTGATGAGCAACAGATCTAGCAACTTTTTTCTTTTCAAGAGTGAGCTGGTGAAAATGATGTTACCAGTCATTACACTGTTCTGCAAAAGGGTATTTGTTGTGTCCCCATTACCTCCCAAAGTAACATGTTCCAAGTAATCCTATTACTTGCAATGAATTACTCAAAAGATGCTGATCTCAGTACAACACAGGAGTGTGTACATTGCAGCTTTTTGCACATGGCAATTCTGGCAGGAATCCTGTTGGTAAACTACACTAGCGTAATTACCGGGGCAATGGCAGCAGAAGAAAAAGACGGTGCAGTGGCTGTGAAGGAAGCAAGATGCTGGAGAAACTGGCTGTCTACAGCCAATAGATTTTGTCTGTTGTGCAACCCTAGAAAAAGTACAAACATTAACATATGGCAGCAACAGGAGTCCAGCCTCTGGAATCAGGGTTCTCTTCATAAATCAGTCTTGCAGGGTCAGATAAAAACCATTTCAGAACTATGTAAAAGTCCATATTATATATAGTTGGCCTTCTGCATTCTCTAGGGTTTGGGGGCACAGGACCCTCCCAAAAGTGGAAGAGCCACAAATATCAAAATGTGTGTCTGTGGGAAGGGGGCCAAGGCATGGTGGGGGGAGAGAGGGCACCCAGAGTTGAAACCAGGTCAGGGAAAGGAGAGGGAAAGGGGGTGGGTCAGCATGGTGCCCCTATACTTCCTCTCTCTCACCCATCTCTTTCCTTGGGTGGGTGGGTGGGGCATTGGGAGAGGATTCCTGGCATTGAGAAATCAGGCTGCAAGCTGTCCTTAGCTGGCCAGGCAGCTGTTGCTGGTGGAGCAAGAGGAGCAGAAATAGGTTCTTAAAGGGCTGCATGACCTGATGGGAGCCACTGAGAGTGAAGGTTCACCCAGAAAAGAAGTGCCGGGGTGGGGGCAGCGGTTGGAGAAACTCGCAAATAATCAGACCTGTGAAAGTCAAACCTGCAAATATGGAAGGCCAACTGTGTTTATTTTAGAGATAACACAAATACAGCTCCCACTAACAAACGTTTGGTCCAATGTTATGTTTATTGTTGCTTTGGACAGTTTCCTTTGTTGTCTAGTTCCTCACAATTTAAGCCATGGTGATAACATACAAATACTTCTAAATATGTTTGTTTATAAGCCAAAACAAGGTTGATTGAAAACAGACAATATTATTTACAATATGGTAGTATGTTTTATTTTAGTACACCTGTACAACATTATAAAAATGAGAGGAAGATATGCATAACAAATTGTAAATGTTTGCTCTCTAGGTTTACAGTTCATTTGTTCACACACTGAAAGCATTTTCTGAATTTTTTTTTTAAAAAGAACTCTTTTGCACTAATAAACACATTCATTTAGAAGCATCATTACTAGAGCCACAGAACTTGCCTCAATGCTGAAAACTGCAGCTGGCCAAGTCCTCATGAAATCCATTATACTTCTGTAAAAAGGTCAAACGTTAGACAGAAAATGGGTTTAGAAACATGGCTCATATAGCAAATTCCCTAAAACAATTACTGGTTTATAATGGAAATGTTGTGGTGATAGAGTAGGTAAAATCTAATATATATTTTTTGGTTTGGTTTTTAAAAAGACAACAGCCATATCTTAAAAGTGGACTTAAAATGTCATAAGGCACCACTGGAAAGACTCCATTTTGCTTTCCGCTGTTCAATCATTGTGCATAGTCAAATAAATACTTAATCTAAAACATTTATTATACAACAATATGTTAAACTTAAAAATGCTGTGCTTTAAAAAATACATATATCAGGTGAAAGAGATATTATACCCAAGTGCATCCTATTATCTGTCTCTGTAATGAACAATACACAATTTGAGGAAGATTCCTATAGGAGAGAAAGTGCTAAAATGTCATCCTCTGATGAAGACAGAAGCTCTAGTTTGTTTGCTTTTCTCTCTGAAGGCCACAATTCTAGATGCTAAGGCTTTGGTTGAAATTTCAGGAATTAATATGACAATGGTACAGTTTGTTGACAGCATAAAATAAAGGCTGAACCCCAGAGTTTCTGAATACCACAGGAATGGAATTTTTGAATACCACAGGAATTGATGTTATTTATAAAACAATGGCAGGTTTTAACTCTTATAAACTCAGCCAAGACATTTCAATTCTCCAGAATCATTTTTGTTGCAGAATCCACACAGAACTAGAACCAGAGTGTAGGCATTCTCCAACATTTTTACCAGCACATTTGTAAACCATTTCCCCAAATTTCAGTCACTTGCCAGATACAGATATTTTATACAAAGGAAAACATGGCTGGGAGTCTCAATGAATCTCTTGAAATTTGCCATTGAGATATTTTTTTGTTCTACCCAGTGAAATATATCGACAAACAGAAAATCATGTTATTATTTGGTGAACCATGGGGAGACATGACATTCTGTAGTTGTTAGTAAGATAGCCCTACTGGAAGAAAATAAAAATTTCTTCCACTTGGGGGATATGGGAATTCACTGTAGTCAGGAAATACCCAACAAAATACAATTCAATTTTACTTTCTTTCCACGCTGTATTTTCTGGTTCTGTGTGTTTGGGTAGAACACACTTGATTCTGGGCACGCGAACGCTCCTTTGGACATGAGGTATTTTTATACCCCTCAATACACTGGAATTCTTATTGGAGTTACCAAAAAAGAAAATACTCCATCACTCACAGTGCAGTTTTTAAAATCATGGTGCATGCTTAACCATGCATTTTTTTCCTTCCATTCTCTGCCTGTCCGTCACACACCTGGCTCTTCATACTTGCTTGTTCCTGTTTTCCATATCATAGGGTGAGATAGACCAGCTGAAAAACATTGCCCTGTGATTTTACTCTCTCAAGGGCTAATCTCATGTCAGCAACATGAATGAATTATCCTAGGAGAGCCTTCAGTTATATGTGTATACCCTTGCTACCTCTAAGGTTCGATGATATAATCAGAGTTTGTAATTTGATATCTAGTGCAAGGGATAAAAATGTGTCCAGTGCTGGGAAACGATCACCCCCATCATCCCTCACCATTGGCCAGTCTTGCAGTGGCTGATAGGACATGGAGTCTGTCATCATCTGAAGGGCCACAACTTCTCCAGCCTAACTCTAGTCAATAAAGACATTATCACCATTCCAGGGGCCTTCACAGTTCCTCTCTGCGATCTTCATTTGACATTCTGAAGATGGGAATTGGACCTTAAGTAACTTATGGAAAATGCACAGCTTCTGGAGCATTTTTTTTTTAAAAAAAAACACTGTATAACTTAATTTATACTTAATTTGTTCTTCAAAAAACTTTCATGATCCCATTTCAGTAAAACGTATAAGTAATAACACAATCTTTTACATCCTGCAGAGTTTTTATAAAACATCACACATACATAAAAAGGGGATTGGACTGAAATTGGAGCAATGACTACTGCAAATAGGTCAGATTGTTAAGTATTTAGGAAAAGAGCAATAGTCCATGGAAAAATTCCATTAGGATTTGTAGACAATGCCTGAATCTGAAAGATATTGCATCATATTGCTGCAGTAATGTGTGTGCAAAAGCCCTTCCAATGAGTTCTGATCTTGCAACAAGATCTGTCTGAATGGAAGTTTTGGATCCCCCGATCTGTTAGTAAGGATTCTATCACAAGATTGGCCTTATGGGATGCATGTCAACAGTAGGCCCAGGAAAAGTATTTTTCAATTTATTTTAAAAAAATTTTCTAAAAGGCATTAAAGTCTTCAGTTGTACATTTCTGTACAGATAGTGAAAATGCAAATATATCTTTTTCTTATCTTCTCTGCACACTAAGCTCCATCTTGCTTTATTTACCATCAATGGGTTGACTGAATGATTTGAGTGCACTAGTCTAAAGCAAGGTGCAATCTTGGCTGATAAGGCCACTCACACAAAGCACCATTAGGAATATTTCTGAATTCCATTTCAATGTTCACTCAAAGATATAAAATTTGGTATAGCAACTTTTCATGCAATATTATATTATCTTTTCTTCAGCATATCTAAAAGAGGTCCAGTTAATTATAAATTCAACCTTTGATAATACTTTATTATGCATCTGGAAATCTTCAGCTTTCCCATTTCTTCCTCCTGTTGTGATATCACCATCAACGCTATGCTGTTGTCTCCAATTTTTATAGGAATTTGGCAGAAAATATAGGGGAGATCCTTGAAAGCGATGGTCAGAGCTTCCCTCTTTTCATGAGTAGTCATTCCTTTCTTCAAGTGTGTTCCACTCTATGGCCACAGTTCTCTCAAGGGTCCTGTATTTCTCGACAGGTATCCATATTAGTCAGCCAAGCAAATTAATTATAAAATGATAAAATGCATTTACCACCTGTCATGATTCCAGAAATATACAATTCCCCTGCCCCCATTCCTCACCCTAAAGCAAAATACAAAAGACCTTTCTAACAGCTTTCCAGGTGAAGAAAATTCTGTGAAAGTAATTTATTGTTGCAACAATATTGGAACTCATATGCTGGGCAGCTGTTTTGCACCCGTATGGAAAACTAAGTGAAAGCTTGTAACAGGTCAGTAGAATGTGTCCTGCCGTCAGATATTTCCTGCTTGTATCTGGATGCCTGGTTAACAGCTGTTGCACACAACTGGAATAATAAAAAGTGTCTTGAACACCCCAGGGCAAAATAAAAAGGCATCCAACATTAGAACAGCTTCAACTGTACCGTGAGAAAAAAAAAGGAAACTCAGGGCAGAGATGTTAGCAGAAAGCCACAGAGATTCTTATTAGCATGTCTTTGTTTCATAAGTTACACTAACTCACTTCTGAATATTTGTCTTGCATAGTTCAAAAGTAGAGTGCTTCACAGTAATCCACAGAACTACAGAATAAATGAGGAACTGTGGAGTAATGCATATCCCAGAGAAAAGTCTAGGAATATAACTGTTAGCAAAATTTAAGTTTAACCACCAAGAGGATAGTGATACTTTAATACTGTTACAGTTCAGCGCCCTGATTCAAAGAAGTGCATGGGCAGCTGCTATGGCTTCTCACACAGAGACCTTTACAAAAAAATCCACCAATCCAGCTGTTGGACTGGAAGATGAAGCAGGAGAAACTGGAACCAAACTTTGGCACCACTCCTGAGATGGGTACCAGAAATATTTTGGCCTTTTTAATGGCAGCTCTGCGTGTACGGTCCTAGCTGCCCAACTGGGAACAGAGCATGAAAAGTTACTTTTTACAAAATGGTTAATTAAAGGTCCTTGGTCCAGAAATACTTACCATGATAGAACATTTCAACAGTGACGTTTGGCTATTCTGTTCCTCATAAGTAACTAAAACAATTGCTTTAAAAAAATATGAATGTAGCAGCATGAGACATAGCACAAGCCAGCCTTGAGCCATGTAATATTTTTCTGCAACTATTTCAGAAGGTTACACCCCATAACCATGCAAGTATCTAAATTGTTGCAGTTACACTGCTAAAGGAGTGAAGTTATCCTTCACTAATTTATAATCTTAATATAACTTCATTGTACTTCATTATAGGAAAGGCAAACTAACCAATTGAGTAATGTAATTACTCAGACCAAGAACTTAGCAATCTTCAGATAGTCATAATTGTCTGTTTTAGTAGAAAAAGAGAAAGGTATCTTTTGGCACTTTTAAGACTAAGCAACTTTTTTTTTCAGTTTTAAGCTTTCATTCACAATCACCTGCTGTTTATGATGGAAGCAGTACATCAGCTTATGCTAAAATAAACTGGTTAGTCTTAAAGTTGCCACAAGCCTTCTTTCTCCACCCAACTTGCCTCACATACTGATGTGCCTGCTACCCCGGACAGGTGCATGGGAAACGTCTATGGACTTGTGAAAATTGCTGCTAGTATTACAGCACCTGTGGGCAAGACTGGTCTCCGTAAGGCTAAAATTATTACAGATAAACTGTAGATTGTCATGCAATTATTGCCAGGAAGGAATATTGTGCCACATAGTTTTTCAATAGTCAAATTCACTGGATCAGTTTGATCCAGAATCTCATACAGCTTGCTGTCTGAAACTATATTTAGAAGGCAAGTTCAGCACAGAATTTTCACACAGAAATATGGAGCAGTATTACCTATGAGAGACACTCCCAATGATGTTATGCTTCAGGAGGACTTGAGCTCCATTAATAGACTAGAGCAGATCCACTGAATCATATTGACTTGCCATTCAGTAATTGTTTCAATGGGCCTACTGTAGTTAGGACTAACCAACAAGATTCCAGCCCACATGTGATAGGTCTGGCCACCAATATACCTTTCAAAATAGTTTTATAGGTAAGAATAATATATCCTGCCCAGGTCCAAAGCACCTTATTGGAAGCAATCTCCACTGATACCACTACAAAACGTGCAATAGCCTAAACACATTTATGATTGAATACACTAAGAAAGCAAGCACTTCAAGTCTTGTTGAATGCAAAAGGAATTGAGAAGAAATATGTTGATGTGGATTCTGCTGGCTGGATCTGGAAGTTGAGCTGGAGGTGGAATCTGTGTTCAAAAGTGCTGAAGAAGAGGAAGAAGCCTTCTGAAAACACCAGATGCAAAGACAGGTTCCAGAGAAGTTTCAGAACAGCAGTCATCCTGAAGGACAGCTGTAATGTGCTTCACCTTGGAATAGGTGGAAGTGGGGGAGCTCCTCTTTCTCTACGGCTGGATCCACCTAAAAGAGAAAGACATCAGAGTGATCCTTTTAAATGCATTTTCAAATCCGGAAGTTTGAGCACCAGTTAACCATCTACTAGTTAACTGTAACACACCTCTATTAACATTGAACAGATTAGAAAAACAGAAATATTTTCAATCTTGGCTAATACATGACTGACAAAAACAAATGTGATGGTTTGAGATGCCTACAAGACTACTTCTTTCTTGAAAGAGTTCCTTGTTTTGAAACTTGTAGACAGAGTTATTATTTCTCAAAAATACAGACATTCATTTTTGGTACCATTGCAATTACTGGGCAAATGAGGTTTGGAGGCTTTTCAAGCACTACAAAACCTTTGCTATCCCACCGACCTATCCACCCTGCCACCAATGTTGACCAGATATCAGGATGTTCAATTGCATAGGGACTGAGAGGCAGGAGGGTAGTTCACCCTGGGCAGCAGTGTTTGGGGGGCATCCTGGCCTGTAGCCATGCCCCTGTGTGCCCTGGCCATGCCCCCATGTGCCACAGCCACACCCCCAGGCACCACAGCCATACCCCCAGGCACAGTGGCCATGCCCCTTCCCACCTACCCCCTTCTGCCTCTGCAGGCAGGAAGGCCAGGATTGCTCTGTTACTGAGCATAGTTGTAAAGAAAGAAAGACAGGCAGATAGACATCAACTGAGGAATGATACTTCTATCATGCTACTTTCAAGTTTAGGGGAGCGGAGAGAAATACCATCTGCTCCCAACTTAATTACAATGAAAATGTAAGTTAAACTATAACACTGAGGTTCTGCAGACATAACCCAAATTATACTGTTACACTTTTTGTAAAAAAGGGGGGTCATTCTGAAAAGTTTCAGCTTAAGTTCTAGACCTTCAAAAGCACTTTTCAAATTTCTGCTTTTCAAATACCATCTTTTGAAAACTTACAGTTGCCATTGAAATGGTTTCTACTTATGTTTTCTCAACTGAATTATCAAAATTACCACTCTGGCCTTTTTCTTGGATTCTGGCCAAACGACACATGCACACGCACACTCCAATTTAAATCAGACATGGGCAATGTGCAACCTGCAGTCCACACATAGTTGTTACTGCAGGTTAGGCCTCCTTGGAGATGGCATAAAGATATCATTTTGATATCAATAATTTGGCTCTCTTCCACCACCCCTCTCCACGTGTTTGTGAGGCCCCCGGACAAGCACAGAACTAGGCTCGGCCATCAAACACTGAAATATCCCAAGACAATACAGGCAGGCCAGAAATAGCCAGATCACCGCTTTTGGAGACCTCTCTGCAAACACCCTCATTATGTATGCATGCTGTTTACAAAGGACTCCCTGCCCCGAGCAGGCAACTTGGCAAGCTGAATACTCAACTGCCAAGCACTGAGTATTTGCATACTGTCTACCTCTTTGTCAATTCGGACCTAACTCAATCATGCTAAATTTTGACCTTTCCAAAGCTTTGTCTCATGCCCGAAACTCATTGTTTTCCCCAAGTACGGAATAGCCTGCAGTTACATTTCTCCCTATAAAAACCCCTGAATCTGAGACCTTCCTCGGATTGCTCCGGACTTCCTTCCAGCTTTGCTGCTGCTTTGTTTGGCGAGCTGTCCCCTCAGTCCCACGTACTGAGACTCCATACCAACAAACTCAATCTTCAGACTATCCAAGCTTCAGGACAGGTTTCGTATCACCCAATTCAACAATCCCTCTCAAAATCCCTCTATACCACTCCAACCTTTATTTTCCTTAGTTACTTGTGTGAGTGTGTTGCATACACTGTTTGTCTGTATTTAATAAAAATCTCAATTACTCTTAAACTTTGGCATGCTCCTTGGCTTGGCCTGATCCCGTAGACATTGGGTAAAAGATTCTGCTGCGTTGCCCTGCCTCTCGCATTGCTACCTTGTGCTCTTGGCTAATTTCCCCAACTTATTTAATTGTAAGCTCATTTAGATGTCCCTCCCGGGACCCCCAGTAAACAGGGTAACATAGTCCCTTGGGACCCTTTAGCATGGCACCTGAAACTGTCCAGAACCCTGCAAAGCCCCCAGTTTTTGTTAGGTATTATTGGCCATTTTGGGAGGCATTTTATTTTTGCAGAAAACTCCACCACAGCTACCGAAATCACCTGAAAATGCAGCAGCTTGCTTCTCTTAACCCCTCACAGCCCTTCAAAGGAGAAAAAAATGACTGCAAATCAGCTGAAATGGCATATGTTGGTATGTCCTGGTGTGGCTTGCCAGGGAGGCACAGGGGGGAAATGCCCCCTGTACAGTTGCCTACCCCATATAAATAAACCAAAATAGGACAGTAACAATCAGCACAGCAACTTAAACCACTCTGTGTGGGATGGGAAGAGTTTTTGGTTGTTTTTCTAAATTAGCAGGAAGACAGGCCTGTATAGCTCTCTCTTGGTAGAGAGTGCCTCAGAGAAGTCCTGCTTGTGAAAGTGGATAATTTACTGAATGGAATTTAAAAACAGGGCTCAGTCAGAGGATCTTAGTTGCCTGGAAAAGGGCTCCTATGGGCGAAGGCATTATTGAGATTATTGAGACCTGAGCTATTTAAGGCTTTACAACAAAAACTTGGAATTTTGGAGCAAAAGAATAAACTGACTCAGGTATATACTTCAGAAAGAGATGATACACACAAATACTGTTAAAAGGCAGGGTACAGCACTAGTTGAAGTTTCCAAACCATCTTTGAAGACATTGTAACATACCATTCCCCTTCCTAAAATGGATTCCAACCACGATTTTGAAGTGATTCTGGCAGAGGAATTATCACAATCTAGCAGTGTTTGGGGGTAATGAGTGGGAAGTTAACACTGTTAACTAATTGTTACGTTTTTGTGATGAAAGTGTTAAAGAGTTTTTTTGTTAAAAAGAATGTGAATAGTAAGACAAAGTTACTATGTTACTGTAATAGATAACAGTTTCTAGTTATTTTCAAATGTTAATTTTAAAGGCATTTTAAGAGTCATTTTGATGGGAAGTTATAACGTTTTATTCCATTCTCTTATCAGTCTTAAGGTTGCCCCATGCGTGACTGAAAACAATTTTTAAGACAAAGGAGAGCAACAAAAAAGAAACAAAGGTCTGAATCAAGTCAATTAAAAAGCTTTGGCAAGCAAAACCATTTTGTGATGGCATTGAAAGACTTGTAAGTGTTCGCACCAGTTGCACCTCCACGGAGAGGCCATTTTAAAGTTAAAGGGCCACAGTTAAGACAACTCTTTTGCTTGTTGACACAGAGTATAGCTGAGGTACACCTCAGAGAAACTCTTCTGCAGGTACTGGACAGTTTAACACTCCTGAGAAAGAAGAGGCACTGGTTGCCGCTTCCCTGAGCCTGCAATCCCATCACAATCTTCCTCTGCCTGCCTGGGACTTCTTCATTTTCAACATGCAGTATTGGGCTTACATAGGTCTGCTTCTCATGTGGTGCCTAATGTATGGCCAGACATTTCCTTACATAGCCTGTAAGGACATTTCCTATACTTAGCCTTACTTCACCTATACCAAAACTGGACAAAGGGCAGCCCATGTGCCACAAGCAGTCCTTAGGACCTCTAAGAGTGGCCTCTTAAGCCCTCCAAATTCCCCAGAGCTTTCCAATTTTTGAAAATAAATTGGTGGGGTGATTTTCAGAAAACTTCTTGCCCCCAAACTGCTTCCAAAGCTGCCAATGTGGTGGCTTGGTTCCCCTAAAATGGCAGCTGGAGGTGACATTGCATAACTGTGAGCGCACCAAAGTGCACTTAGAGGCAGCACGGTGTGGTTTGAACACTGACCATGGAAACCCACTGGGTAACCTTGGTGTGTCACACACTCTCAGTCCCAGAAAACCCTCCGATAGGTTCACCTTAGGGTTGCTATAAGTCAGAAATGACTTGAAGGTACACAACAACAGCAAAGTGCATTGATGGGGCTTGCTGGGAAGATGGCCTCTGCCCTGCCCATTAACATTAGCTGCCAGAATAAACAGCAATGTTGGAACTAAAGCAAAATCAGCAGGGTCTATGGGTATCCTTCCTTTGTCTTATTATTCAGGCTCACCGTGTAACGGTCATTGCCAACCTCAGCCTTCATTGTGAATTGCTTCCTGAGTGATCAAAGGACTTCATATACTTTCACTGCATAATTTTTAACCAAATATGGAGGAAATAGTACTTACTTCTGTTATCATTCCTTGCCAGTTTGCTGGGGTAGCTTTTGTTCATGGGCACATATGGCTCTGGAGGTGGCAAGTCAGACAGAGGATGGAAGGAAAAGCGGCTTTCCCACTCATCTAGACAACACAAGAACAACACACTTTTTTAAAATCTGTACAGCTCTCCATTACAGATGGGACATGCAATATAGGAAATCCCACCAACATACTCATCCAGAGATATCCAAGTTATATTGCAAATGTAAAACCTATTTCTGTCATTGAGGACAGTATAGAGGAACTGTACTCTGGGTAAGAGATTTCACTGCACTCCCTTGAAGCCCTCTGTGGGTCAGATGGTATCAGAGGTACAGCCTTCCTCCCCCCTGCCCCCACCCAAATCATCTGGTTCCCAGCAGAAAAGTCAGGTGGAGTTTTTTCCAAATGGCACTTGCAAATAACACCTGAAAGAGCGGATGGGTTTGCTCTTCTTCCTTACTCTTCATTCAGGAGGTGAGGGAAAGAAAAATGCAGCAAAGAATGGAATCCCTGCTATCTCTGATTACTGGTTTGGTGAATGTGCCTCCTATTTGAAACTGGTGGAGCTTGCAGTTCCACCAGCTTATTTATGGGAAGGTCTGGGAAGAGTACGTTGCCAGCTGTGTGGCAGTGCAGGAGAGCTCTTCTGGTGCACCCCCCATGACCAGTGAGGGTCAGGGAGGCAGAGCTGTACTTGGGATGCTGTTGAGTAGCTCTCAAGCAGCTTAGCTAAACTATTGCATTAGGAGGTACTGGGTAACTCCTTACGCAATGTCAGAAAAAGCAGTTATATGACAGGGTGACTCCCGGTAAAGCTGCACAATGATTCAGGCCTCTCTTTGTGTGCATGTTTTTATGTATCTATAGATATACCAAAATAATTAAAAAGACATCCATATTAGGCACATCAGTCATATGCAGTCTTGCTTGAGAGCATGCATAGCTGCTTGGAGTAAGACCTTGTTGAACACAGTGGGCTCCCTTTTCTGCAAGTAGGCAAAGGATGGGGCTACTAGTTACATTATTAAGTAGGGCTTGGAATCTTTCTCTTTTCAGGGCAGGAAGAGTATGTTACTCTTAAATTGTTCCAACAACCTTCATTTGCATCTGAACAGTTTGTGCTTTTCACACTAACAAAGGTGCTTGTAGTGCTGAAAGAACTATCAATCTCCCTCCATCTCCTCCTCACTCATTCCACACATCCCACAATCAAGCTCAAAAACATTAGCAATGGAGTATCAGTTTATTATGCCTCAGTGCCATCTTTGCAGCCATGGTCTGCCGTTACCTCATTGCTTCCAGGTGCACAGGCACAGCTTCTCTTGAAATACTTGCCTGTGCAGAATGCCTGGCAAATTGTTAAGTAAAATATTACTCTTAAAATAAACAGTCTGTCATTTTGAAAAATCACTATGCTCCCTTTTTTAGATTTTATGGAGTCAGGATATTTTAAGAACAACCTCAGTTTTGTAAGGCAATTCTAAAACTGCATTTCTGGAATTGTAAAACAAATTCTAAGACTAAATAGAACAGGACTGAAACATTAAGCAGTGATTTATTTGGAGAATCTTTCAGAATTTTTTTTTTGAAAAAACAAGTATATTAAAACTGCACTTTGAAAAAAAGTCACTCCAAAACCATAATTCCTATATAGATAATTTCTTTTAAATTTAGTTACCGCCAGTTGCAATCTGTATTAGAATGTAATTAGCCCTGTTTGGATATTACCTGAATGGGATGGTGGTTTAAGAATGGGATTTGCAAGTGCCATATGTATGTGTGGATGACTCTACATTCTCTGGAGTGGGTAACTTTTGGTCCTCCAGATGTTTTTGACTACAATCTTTCTCACCAGGGTCTTCCTGATGGTTAGGTTCGAGGGTGCTGATAGAGCAGTAGGCCAAAACATGTGGAGGCCAAGACATCTGCCTCTCCTCCCCTCCGTAAGAACTTCTACACAAAGATTCTTGCAGACATTGTAATGAACACATGGAGATTGAGAACATGCATTCCCACCCCTCCTACTCCAGGAAGTCAAATAACACTCAAGCAGAGCTATTATCACTTACCCTCACAGGAAGAATCCTGGAAGCCATTTCGCATGGCTGATAAGGGTGGTGGAGGAGGTGGTGGTGGTGCTCCAGAAGCAGGCCGGTCAGGAGGAGGTGGAGGCACTGGTCCACCTCTGTGTTTATCAAATCCCCCTCTCGAAGGAAGTTGTGGAGTAGCGGGCAGTGCCCGTGAAGTGCTGCCATTTCTGCTTATTGGTGGTGGAGGGGGAGGAAGGGGTCCTAAACATTTGAGAATAAAGAAACAAAGTTATCATACTTCTAGCACACCACAGACCACTCTAGAATTTCCAAACTGCATTTCATTGGCCTTTCTCATTTTGAAAGCAATAGCTGGTTGTCTTGACCAGACAGATTCAAGAATATCTTGTACAGAAAGATGAAAATATGAGATCCCCTCAAAAGCATTGGATCCATGCCACCTCTTTACTTCTCTCTGGAATTTCTCACAGGCAGAGAAGGCTTTGTATTCTGTTTGATCATGGTCTGCTCCTCTCAGCAGTTCCATGGAAAGCTATCTATACTTTATTTCACCAGTGCAAATTAATTCTTTGTACATGAATGTTCCCTCAGAAAAGTGGTTACCACAGTAATATCCATTTAAACCATCAGTGGGGAACAACTTTTAACAAATGCTGTTAAAAAAACACCACCAGCCTTTCCTAGCAGAGTCAATGGTGAGGGCTATTAGGAGTTGCACTCCAATATCTGGAGGACCACAACTTGCCCACCCAAATTTATAAAGACTTATTTTGTTGTCAAAACACACCAAGATGGCTACATGTCATGGCAATCTGTCCCACATAAGTAACTCTGGTCTAAAATTATATTTTGTCAATGTAAAACTATTAAAATTAGACTGGTATTTATATTACACACAACTGTCCCACACTGTTTCCTTGTTTGTAAAATTATTTTCCCATGCCACATTCTACTGATGATGGGAATTTTTTTGCTCTTTTTGGAAGAACAACAACAACAAAAAGTGCCAAATACAAGCTGTTGACTTCCCAAGGTCAATGCACTATCTACTTGATCAGCTAACATGTCTAAATCAAGATACCTTAAAATAGTTTTGTCTACAATCAAATCTTAGGCATGTTTCCATTAAGAGACGACATCATGACCAATTCTTTATAGCAGTCATTTAATGGTCACCACAGGAAACATGGTGACAGTGACATAGTGTGCAGCCTTCAGGAGTCATTGACAGGGAAAATGAAATATTCTTTCCTAGACAGACTTGTCACTTGGTGTCCCAAGCACAACATAAACATGGCATGAAATACAGAAACCACTGGCTGTCCTGTGCGGGGAAATCAAGTCCCACTTCAGACATTTAACAATCCAAGTAAGGCAGCCCTCTGACTACAGCTGTAGAGGTGTAAAGCTACCAAGTAAAAACAATTTCTGTCTCTCAGAAGGGTGGAAGATAGGGAAGAGAATGAACTTGAACTCCCGGGGAACTGGGCATATGCCACAGCTCATGGATTACTATACACATGTGTGGCTGTGGCAACAAGATCATTTGGTGTGAGATGTACGTAGATATCAGAACTGAGGCTTACTATTACTACTGTATTTATACCCTGCCTTTCTCTTAATAATGAAATTCAAGGCAGCTAACAACATATTTTTAAAAATGTAGTTTAAAACTATACAAAAGCGTCAGTAAAAATATAAATATAAAATACATATTTATTTATTAATTTATTTTCTTTCAAAGTGGGACCCAAGGTGGCTTCCAAAAAGTTAAAAAACATTTAAAACAACTAAAAACATTAAAAACACATACAATTATAAAAACTTGTTTTTTTTTTTTAAAAAACAACTTAATAGATAAGTAAAATCTCCCCTGCTCACCCATTAAAGGCCTGCTTGAAAAGAAATGTCTTTGTCTGCATACAAAAGGAAAGCAGGGAGGGGGCCAGCCTAGCCTCCCATGGAAGAGAGTCCCACAGGGTGGGAGCAGCCACTGAGAAAGCTCTCTCCCATGTTCTTACCAGGCAAGCCTGGGATGGTAGCGGGACCAAGAGAAAGTTTTCTCCTGCAGAACTTAGGGCTCTGGCAGGTTCTAGATTAAGCTTCAATTTGTTTGCTCTCATTGAGTCCACTACCGACAACAGACATTGGTTCAGTACCAACACCGTTTCCTTGGAATCAGATGGAAAGGAGAGGCAGAGTTGGGTATCATCAGCCTATTGGTGACATCAAACCTCAAAATTCAGGATGACCTCTCCCAGCGGTTTCATGCAGATGTTAAACAGCATGGGAGACAAAGCAGAACCCTGAGGGACCCCACAGTCCAACGGCCAGGGAGTCAAACAGGAGTCCCCCAGCACCGCTTTCTGAGTTCTCCCCTCCAGGAATGACTGCAGCTGCTGCATAACAGTGCCCCCAGATCCCATCCCACAGAGTGGTCCAGAAGGATACCATGGTTGATGGTATTGAAAGTGGATGAGAGATCCAGCAGAACCAAAGCAGGCACACAATTAATTAATAAAGTTAAAATTCATTAAAAGACAACATGCAAACCTTACAACAGCACTGCACAGCTTCAAAAGGCCACTGTAGTCAGTTTCCAAAAATGTGACAGCATAAAAGTATCTTAACGTTGATGGAAGGAGAGCAAAAATGGGGGCCATTCTGGACTCCCTGGGGGAGAGTTTCAAAGCCAGGGAACATCCACCAAGAAGTGCTTCTCCCCACCAAACGAGACTGAGCAGGTGGTGGTACAGACAGATGATCCTGGAGCTCTAATGGGCTCATAAAGGGAGATACAGTCCTTCAAATACCCTGTACCCAAGTTGTACAGGGTATTATAGAGTATTATAGGTATTACAACATCTTGTGATATTTGCTAAATTGGGATATTTGTCAAAAGAATGCAGGAAGCCTTACCTGATCTACTGGGTGGGTCTCTCACAGGTGGTGGTGGCCTCTCACTCGGTGGGGGTGGAAGAGGTCCTGTCCGACCAGAACTGGGCAAATTTGGTGGAGCAGGAGGTGCAAGTGAGGTATTCCTTTGAGGGAGCCGTGGCATTTCATCATTTCCACCAGACATGGGTGGAACTGGAGGTGGTCCAGGCCTACTGGGAGGAGGGGGAGGAGGAACTGGAGACCCAAAGGATGGCCGAGGAGTTGAAGGCATTGGAGGCTTGTTGTTCTGAGGTGGAGGAGGAGGCAAGGAAGGTTCTCTGTTGAGAGGAGGCCTGTTTCCTGTTGGAGGTGGTGGCGGAGGTGGCTTATCTTCTGTTGGCCTGCCTGGAGCAGGAGGAAGAGGAGGCCTATTTGAGGAAGGAGAAGAGGAAGCAGGGCTGCCCGGCGAAGTCTGGCGCATGGATCCTCCAAATCTACTTCCTGGGAAAGGTGGAGGCGTAGGCCCCAAGCTGGCTTGCCTGCTTGTTCCTGGCAAAGGCGGGGCTCCTCGATTGTGCAGACTTGATGGGATGGGTCGTGGAGTACTTGGCACAGGAGGGGCCCCTGTGTCAGGCCTGGACCCAGCATCAGGTCTTGGGGGAGGCATTCGGCTTCTCTGTGGTTCCGGAGCTGGAGTTCTTTGGCCAGGAGAAGGGCCTGGAAACCGGCCTATGCCACCAGGGGGTGAAAAGGGCTTGGCAGATGTTGCTCGTCCTCCTGGTGGAAGTACTGGAGCCCTGCTTCCTGTAGAATCTGAGAAGGCAAAGAAATTGGTTGGTTACACAAGGGTGGGGGAAGAGTATTGCAAGGGCTATTGGTAAATTATTGGGGACAGTGTCCAAAACACATGAACATTTATGTCAGTATGAATATTTGCCCTAAGGAACTCTCACGAGACTGCAGACCTCCTTTAGAAAATCCAGTGAGAATCTTTAGTAAGAATTTGCAGGACATTATGTGAGGGATGCTCCATTTTCTTCATGCTAGCTCCATCACTATCTTGATTTTAGCAGGTACTGGATCCTCTGTTCTATATTCTCTGCCTGACTGTTAGCCTTGCAAAAACAGCTCAAATTTTATACAATATTTTTGAGGGAAAGAGAGGAATTTATGTTCTGTCTGTTACTAGCATTTCTCTAGGAGAGGCAGCCTCGCAGAGAAACTCTAGTGCCGTTAAGTGCTGTGAGATTAAGGGGAGATCCATAAATAGCCTCTGACACAACAGATAATACCAGCTCTTAAAGACTGTGTTATATCAACACAGGCTGAAAGATCACTGCATGTGTTTTAAAAGCATCACTACATTCAAGGCCTTGTGGAAGATGCCTGCAGTCAAGAATGAACAAAACTGTCCTGCCTATAATTCTCTAACCCAAAATACAGTGTATTTGGCATCCTGCAGAGGTGCTGGACTATGGATCAAAACATTCCCCAGCCTGTGACAGTACTGGATGGGGGTGATGGGAGCTGTAGTTCAACACATCTGGAAGCTCCCAGGTTGGGGAAGGCTGAACAGATCCTGTGGGTCCAAGCAGCACAGCAGCTTAAGAGGCAGAGGGCATATTGCTTAACCTTCTAGAAACTTCCCTGCTGTTCTTTATGTGTACTTTTAATGTTGCTTATTCTAACTCTAAATTGTAAGCCATTATAAAATGTTATCTTCCTTGCTTGTGATCCACAAGTGTCATAAATAAATTGGAAATGTCTCTGCTCTGTGGGCATACTAGCCTTCCAAAAAGGACATCTTTGATGCCAGGATGGTAAAAGGTGTTACATAAAATCATTAAAGAGAGGAGGATTAAAATGGCATGTTACCAGTACATTGTATAGTGTTCACTCTCTTAATACAGACACCCTCTTTCCAATCTTTGCAAGTCAGTATAGAGCAGAAAGACATTTTTGTACAATGGCAAGAGTGCTGGATTTGAGACTAAGGGAAGCAGAGTTGAGATTTTTGCTCAAATGTGTAGTTTTGTGGGTGACTTTGGGCAACTTGGTCAGTATGACTTATTTTAAAAGATAACGGTACAGGGAAAATGGAATGAAGTCTTATCTAGCGTTCTGAGTGCTATGAAGAAATGTGGGGTTAAAGATGTGAAGGTCCAGGGAGGAAATGGAAAAATTCAGGGGGGAAAATCCAGTCCTTTTCTAAAGATGTTTTTTCCTGGAAAAACTGTGAAAACTGGAAAAAAAATAGATGAGTGATTTTTTTTTTTTTAGAAAGATGAATAAAATGTTTAAGATGAGATACAACAGAAAGAAAATGTATAGTATCTGACAACTGCAATTCCTTGGCTTCCTTTCCAAAGCTCTTTTTATAGGAATGAGTGCTTTATGCCTACTTGACACTTTGGAGAAATAAAGGTTACAAAATAAATTTCTCTATTTTACTGATGTTTTACTGATGTTTTTTCCCCCTGCTTCTATTGGGAGTTTTTGGCCTCCTCCTCATGAAGTGGTAAAACCAAAGAGGTGTCTTACAGTTCAGTACTTTGTAGCTCCATTTGTAACAAAGGGAAAAAAGCGGGGGGGGGGGGGGGAAAGAAAAAAGAAAATTTATTTTGTAATTCTAATCTGAATAAAATGTTCTTTTAATATGCCAAGCATGATCATTTATACCTAATAAAATTTTACACAGTACATTTGGTGTAAATATATAACTGTGACTTTCAATCTGTAAAGGGAGCTAAAATCACATTTCTTCATTTTTTCCATAAATGTGTCTGCCAGCCCACCTCACTCCCAGTATGGCTTCAAAATTTCTGGAAATTGATCATCTCTAGATAGGACAGGAATATGACACAATGGATTTTATCTAAAATAAGTAGACTAGAGCTGTTGAAGGACAGAGAACCTTAAAAAGTTTGGCGCTTACACTTGACTGTTGTGTTTGGCTGAAGCAATATTATGGGAAAGATACCATCTTATGCTTCCATATCCTGGGCTTGCTAAGGGAATGCTGAGTGGAGGACAGTAATGGTATTAGACAGGATATTGTCATTTATTTATATAGTGCCATCACTGTTCATGGCGTTTTACAAGAAAAAGAACAAGAAAAAGCAGTTCCCTGCCCTCAGGCTTACAATCTAAAGACATGACACACAAGGAAAGGGGATGGCAAGTCAGGGATTAAGTCCAGAAGGTCTCTAAAGGATAAGATGAGAGGTAAGAGCTGAGAGTGACCTAACATTTTAGACTACTGGATCTGTGTAAATGTGGGCCATGTCAGAGGTGGGCAACCTGTTGCCCTCCAGCTACTGTTGGACTTCAACTCTCATTAGCCCTAACCAACCAAGCCAAACATAAAGGGTGATGTCAGTTAAAATCCACCAACATTTGCAGGGTGGGAAGCACAACTTCCCCTTCCTGATTGTAAGTAAATTCCTGAAGAGTGGTCACTGTGAAACTCACCCAATCACACAGCACTCTCCCAACACTAAAGTTCAGTCTGTCAGCAGCCCTGCTGCTTGGCAATGAGAAAGCAGCAGCAGCAGCAGCCCAACTCATTTAAAACAGGACCAGCACACTTCCTTGACCTTTCAATCATTTAAGCTTGTTGAGTGATAAGGATTGATACTGAGTGAAGTGTTCTGTACTTCTCAGAATATGTCTTTCTTGACAAAACAAGGCACACCTTCCTTACCATTATCCCTGCTGGTTGATCTAAGTTTTGGAATCCCTGCTTGGAAAAGACCTCCTAAGCCAGGAGCTCCACCACCACCATAACTATTGCTGCCACCACTGCTGCCGCCACCACCACCACCGCTGGTGAAGCCACTGCCACTCCCTCCACCGCCTGATCCTTTGGGTTCTGCAGAGACAGGGAGGGAAAAAGTATTAAACCATACTTCTTAAATCACAAAAGAATTTGCAGAATTATTTGATACAATTGGGAAACAATTTTGGCTCCAAATAGTTGGGATTTATAAGAGATTGTTAGAAATAACAGTTTGTGGAGAAAGTCAATACCATCTAGAAGATTTAATGAGAAACAAGATTGGAGGGGGGGAAAGGAGGAATGGGGGTAGAATTTGTAAAATCTTATTGCAAAGCCAAGTTAAACTGGAAGAGGGTTCATTAGAACTATGGAAAAGAGATATTAAAAAAAGGAGTAAACAAATTCAAGAGTAGCAAAATAAAATCATCCAAGATTAAAAATACTAAAATAAGGGTACAACAGTTAAAATTAATTGGAAGATGGTACAGAACACTACAGTAGTTATCGTATATAATAAAGGATATGCCATGTGGAAGCAGAAGTAAAGGCACAGGTATACATATTTGGTGGGAATGTTGTAAGGTGCAGAGATTTTGGCAGGAAATAATGGAATAAATGGAATAATGGGGAAAAGTTGGAATTTAAAAAAATGTATGACTCTAAAGATAAAGAATTTGGGATCAGATGGGGATGAAGAATACTCACTGAAACAAATGTTAAGGGCAGCTCAATGGCGTACTGAGGCGGAGGCTGGGGGCGGGGGCGGTGTGCCCTGGGCAGCACATTTTTGAGGCTGGTGCCAGGCCACCCTCCACATGCTGGCAGATGTCCAGCGGCTAGATGGGCACTGGAGCTTCTTGGAGAGGTCTGCTGGAGGGGTATGCCACCCCAGGAAAGGGGGCTGTGCATTCCCACCTCCCCTCCCCTCCCCTCCCTTCCCTCTCTCTCTCCCAATCCAGAGGCAAACCTGTTTCTAGCCAAAGCAGCAGCATCAGTGCTGGCAGATCTCCAGGTCAGGCAGAGAAGGAGGGAAGGAGAAAAGGTGGGGAGGAGAGGAGAGGAGAGGAGAGGAGAAGAGAGGAGAGAGGAGGAGCCCCAAGGAGGCAGGGAGAGGTGCCTGCCTTCCCCCCACCTCTGAGACCAGGGACGAGCCCAGCCCAGCTGAGCCTCTTGAGGAGGGAGGGAAGAGGAGAGAGGGGGGCTTTCACTGCTGTGGGAATGCCAGCATGCCTCTGAGTGTGTGCAGTACCCCCTCTGAGCATGTGCACCCAAAGCCCAATCACCCAATGCTAATCAAGCAGTTTATATTTGGTATTTTGGATAGGTCCCCCCTCCCCTGAGAGAGGCAGCAAATTCTAGGTGGCAAATGCTCTAGCTATGCCACTGGGGCAGCTCAGGCTATTATTGCATTTGTCTGGAAAGATGAATGAAAATGGAAAGTGGATAGATGGCAATATTATGTTTCGGAATATATAATATTTGATTTTATATTAGAAAGAATGGGATGTATGGGTCAGTTGAAAGAAGGTGATTGGCTAAGGAAATGGAACAAACTAATAGAAACAATTAAAAAAAGGAAGAGGTACAAAATTATAAAAGATACAATTAATACAGTTCTCCACATCAAAGGAAAGAGGTTTTAAATAAAAATTAACTTTATCCCTAGGGGGTGGGGGAGGCAGGGAAGGGTTATAGCACTAATATATTTATTGGGAAAATTAATTTATTAGTTATAGGTGAAATACTAATGGTTTTGAGTTAATTGCTGGGATAATTTTTTAATGTGTATCAGCGTTAAACAGTCCAACAAAAGGAGGAGGAGGAGGAGGAGGGGGAGGAGGAGGGGGAGGAGGGGGAGGAGAGGAATTTGTAGCCTGCTTCTATGTGTTTTAAATTAGATCACAGCCCTTTGAGACACAAACAGAAGTTGACCACAGCAGAACAGAGCAAGGGAGGCTCTTGGCCTTCCAGACACTGTTAGATATCAGTGCCTATCAGTGCCAGCCAGCCTGGCCATAGTAAGGGATGATGGGAGCCTCAGCATCTGGAAGGGAGTAGATTGCCCATCCCTAGTCTAAAATAAGCTATGATGACTGGAGTCTTTATATGCAGGCATTCATACAAAGCTTAGAAAAGTTGCTATTTTAGAGTACAATTCCTAGTGCCCCTCATCAGCATGCCCACTGGCTGACCAAAATGTTAATGATTCCCAATGATTCCCAAAGCTAATGATTTGCTACGCTTATTCATAAACACAGCAAAGCTGCATGCTTCACAATTTCAAGAAGTCTAACTAGGTGAATAGGAATTCTTCAATTGAATTTGGTATTGATAACATGTGAAATGATATACACGTATACTTACTATCAATGATTGGGGCACTTCTATCATTGGTAACTGCTTTCTTAAGTCTTTTCCCTTTGGTAATGTCTGACAGAAGAGCATTTCGGCTTGCTTGTTCTGATTTGTTTAAAGAAGGCTTTTCTGTATTTGCCTGCAAAGTAATTGGACTAAATATTAGATAGAAGCAAAACAGAAGCATCTAATCACAATTTATGTTTGACACATGATACAGGAATGGATTTCCTTCTTACTTAAGAACTACATGTTTTGCTGCATGGGGATGGTGGGGAGTGGACAAACAGAGCGTTTAGTTCAATGGTTCTGGTGGCTTCAGATCGTATGGACTTGACTACCAGAATCTCTCATCACATGTCACAATGTTGAGGTTTCTGGGAGTTGAAGTACAAAGAATTTGGAGGGCCAGAGATTGAGAACCACTGGTTTAGCAGAAACATATCCTACAGTCTTTAATAAGCTCCCCCCGCCCCACAATCACTTCATCACACAAAAGGTGAAAGTGTGATAAACCCCTATATTCTAACAAGAATAATAAAAAACTACCAGTGAAAGAACTATCAAGAGCAGGGTTCAGACTATTTGGTCTTCCAAATCTTTTAAACTACCATTCAGTGTACTAATTGGGAACTGGGGAGTAGAAGCAGAAAACATTCAGAAAACTAAAGGTTCTCCACCTCTGATCGAAGAGGTGTCCCTTGACACCCCTATTTTGCTGCTGCTTCATCTCTGACAAAAAGGCCATGGCAGCAGCTGTGTGTGTGTGTGTGTGTGTGTGTGTGCACGCGCGCACACGCAAACAAGGGAACACAGTTTTGGCACTTGTACACACAAACCCTTGCTGCTGCACCCCTGAAGTGCGCTGAACTCAGTTCAGCTCATTATCTCACATCTAAGGGACTTAAATGACATATAATTAACATTTCTGAAGGTTAAATAAAAATAATTTGATTTATGCAGTATCTAGAAAGCCCTGGCTTTGGTTTTCATCCACTTAGCAGACCGTGGTAGGGCCAATGTACGTATGATGAGGCAACTATACTCCTTTTCTCAGAATGTCGAACGTAGCCGAGAAAACAAATATGGAAGGGCAATGAGATGCCCATTCCCATTGCATTCCACTGCCCCTTAGTAAGCTTGCTGAGACAGCCTACTAGCATGGTGCAGGGAATCTGGAGGAATACTTTCCTGATGGCCCCATCAAACCTCATACCAACCGGAATGCGCTTCGTTCTCTCCTTTGCATAGGTTAAGAAGTCATGGCACTAGAAGAGGGCTGCAAGATTTTGCTTCCCCTGTGTTTGGCCACTCTAGCTCTGGAACGTGTTAGGAAGGGAAATCCATCTCCCTTAAGTACGTGTTCCTTTTCCTCATCTTTGTTACAACGGAGGCAAAGCTGTTTTCTTCACAGAGAAGCCACATCTGCTGTGCACATCCTTATTGTTAAATTATCCTTTTTGCAGTTAAATCTCCTGGAGTGTGAAGGGGAGATGTTGCATCTCCTGAACATGTGCTAAGCATGTTCCAACAAGGTGGATAATAAGTCAGGACTTCCAAACATGTTTCTGAATGCCTAGGGACCTAAAAGTGTGAAGCAGCCATGAATGTCTGCTTTTGCAGGAAGGGGAATAAAAAAAGAAGAAGCAAATATACTTTGTTCATTGCTAAGTTGAAAAGGAAGTGACACTTCTTTTAATTTACTGTTTTGGAACACACAAACACATGTGGGCAGAGAGAAACACATTTTCTATAGGCTAACATTTCCATCACCCTAACACAGGATTTCCTGGATGTATTTGCAAGGGAATAGATTTGTTAATTATAATACTTTTTTAAAATTAAAACCATTTGAAGAGGAATTTTGATCTACCATTTCAAACGCCACAGAACCATTGCCAATTTTACAGACTCCTGCAAACTGTATTTAAAATCTGCTCTGTGCTGCTACAAAACATCTGAGTTGCCTTTTGATGACAGAAACAAAAGCCTCTTAAAAAAAAAAGCTTAGCAAAAGTAAGAAAATATTTTGTATGGATAACATGAAGCAGCTCAAATTTTCCCAGATGTTCCAAAAGCTGATTCATGCTCATTCCAGATTCCACTGAATAAGCATATTCTCCCCCACAAAGCAGTCATGTGTTAGGTTTCTGTGCTAGATTTTGACTGCCCCTGACAAACCTCATAATAAACCACACTCCTGCAGGTTATGAGTAGGGAATGAAATAATTTAAAAACATCTGTTCAGTTTCTGCTATGTCTTCCCAGAATATAATGAGCATATTCTTATAAAAGGTTCTAGAGAGCAAGCAAAAAGATTATAGGGATTTCCAGCATCTTTTTAAATTTATTTTTTGCTAAAGAGAAAGGAGAAAACAGTGCTGAATTGACAGCGGACAAACTACAAGGTGCAACAAAATATTGTCACCTATTTTCCCTCTACCAAGGAATGCCCCTGTTCGGGGTTCTAGAGAAACATTCCCACCAACGAAGGTGTTCCACTCTCTCATCCATCTCATGAACAATTCCTCTTTTCCTATTGCTGCTCTTCACTGAGAGTGCACAGTCCTTACTGGGCCACTTTGAGCTTTCTTTTTTCTTTAATTCTATTAAGTTTTTAAAAGAGTTCCCTTTGATACCTCACAAGCATGCTGACACCTCCCTTCTTGCTTTTCACTGGACCTGGATTGGCACTCATTACTTGAGTCTGTTGTTAAAAGGAATGGTCATATACAGTAGCTCCTAGGAGTATGTCATTATTTGAGTGTAATTCTGGGCATGGAAGTGCAGTTGGGCTGTCCCCTTTAATAGTCTCCGTAGCTCAAAACAAAATGGCACATGACAGCTTAGCCAACTTGCTAGTTGTGAGGAACTGTTGACAGTTTGCTTAGCACTTGCCTTGGCTCTCAGTGTATGTTTGACTGAAAACTGTGCAGCTTTGTTGTTAGAGGTTGGTCTGGAACCCCATCATATGGGCTGTCTCATATTTTCCAACTTGCACTTGGAGAAAGAACCATAAGAAACTGCCTTACACTGAATCTGACCACTGGTCCCCTTAGCTCAGTGTTGTTGAACCCTGATTGACAGTCGCCCTCTTGCATTCCAGGCAGGACTTTTCCCCAGTCCTAACCAGTGATGTTGGGGATTGAACTTGAGGTCTTCTGCAGGTCCTCTGCCATTGAGCTGGACCACAAAACTTCTACGTCTCTGTAGAGACTATGTACTGTAGCCTGAAACAGGCTTCATGTCCATCTGGCAAATCATAAACCACCCATGCAATGGCTCCAAATGACATAAAATTAAAAACTGAGCTTACCACAGCTAAGGTTGGTGGAGGTGGAGGTGCTGGAGGAGGAGGGACCGGCATGATCTAAGCTTGAATCACTCTTCAATCACTCTGAAACCTGTTGAGGAATACCACCAACACTATATGTAACTTTTCAAACATTCAAGTCATGTTCTGTATTGAAATGCAAGACATACCTATTAAAGCTCTCCCATTCCTAATCAATACCATGTAGATAGTAATACAATGATAGTGTGAGTGAGGGAAGGACAACCTCCATTACAAGCTAGTAAAGTAGACACTTGCATAGGAGTCCTAGTCCCCCGTCTGCTGACTCACAGTACTACCTCACCTGAAGCGTCTCTCGCTCTCTCTCTGGACATTTCCTAACATGTAATGTGATTGGGTAAAAAATGTTGCAGTGTGCGTGGAGGCTGTAAACATCAATACAAGGACTTTGCCAGCCCCTCGCCTTTGTTCTGAGCCCCCTGCTGCAGCAGACATTTATTCTCTTTACATTTTATACTTTTGTACTTAAATAAATCTGGTATTTAGCCTTGGAGCAAGAAATGTCTGTTCATTTGCCTGTTTCTCAGAAAAAGCTGTCCTTCTTAAGGGCGTAGAAGGTGACAATAGTAATACAATGGCTAAACAAAAATGAAATAATAAGAATAGGACAAAAACGTGGGATAATTTTAAGACAAACTGTGTCCATTACACTTTTTCCAGTGCAGGAACCAAGATTCAAAAACTCAATTCAGCCATAGTACACATTTGGTAATGTCAGGCCAGCCCTTCAACCTCAGGGCCTTTCCACACTACACCGTTATAGTGCTATTATTCCACTTTCAACATCCTACAGAATCTTGGGGTTTGCAGTTTAGGGAGGGGCCTTTAGAATTCTCAGCCAGAGAGCTCTTGGGCCTCAGTAAACTACAAACCCCAGAATTCCACAGAATGTTGAAAGTGGAATAATAGCACTATAACAGTGTAGTGCGGAAAGGCCCTCAGTCTACTTTACCTTATAGGACCAAGGGTAAAATCAGCACATTTTTCCACTCTGAATCTTTCAAAGGAAGGGTGAGATCAAAATGAATATGAACAAAGAGTTTAATAAGTTTTAATAGTTCAATCCTTTATATTACCACTGCATTGTTCCTTGTAAGAATTTGAAGGCCTAAATCTCAGAACCAACACTAACAGCAATTTCACATATTCAAGACATTTATGTGTATTTGCATGCCTCCAGATGTACAAAAGCACAGTATGAGTAAGCTGGCTTGTTTACATTTCTCAAGAAACATGTGTGCAAGTCAGTATTCCGGAAGTAAGAGCAGACATCGCATCATCCCAAGAAGTGGTTGATCGATATGCATCTCCACATTAGCTACTTGTGTCTCTTAAGATGACATATGACATTGGAAACTCTGTGTGCCAAACGTAATGTAAAAAGTTGTAGAAGTTAATTTCTTAAAATAGGAGAGAAAGGGAAGTTCAATTTGTCCGAAGGGTGGAGCAAGCTCATTCCATATTTAGAAAGAAAAGGACCTCACTGAGAATAAATTTTCTTTTATTCAGTACTTCATCTCTAACATTAGGTACAGCTTGAGAATGATGCATTATGAGGAGATTGCAATGAGGTACCATTTGCAAAAATAAAGTAGCAGCTGGTAACACTGTTATTTTCATGTAACAAATAATGTTTATCAGTTACTTTTTTGTTACTTGAGATTTTTTAAAAATCAGGCCATTTCCTTATGTTTTGAGTTGACTTTTTCATCTCAAAATCAATGTAATGAATGAGTTACTAAATGCACAATGGCAATCAGTCGAGAATGTAACACAATGTAATTACGTTTTTGAAAAGAAGCTGTACAAGTTCTGGGTGAAATGAGGCAGATGACTTACTAGGGGGTGGAGGCTGTGGTATTTGCTGCTTTGCTTCAGCAAAATGTCTTGGGTCAGAGCAAGTGCATCAATTGTAGCCTAGGAAACAGAATGCTGGAGACTGTTTGTGTATGTGTATATATATAAACATAGTGTAGGTCTGTGCTACTCAAAGTGGTGGTACCTGGACTGCTGTCAGTCCCTGAGCCAGTGGCTGCTGGTCCCTGGCAAGTTTTGGCAGGGGGTGGGAGAAGAAACAATTGTATCCAATGGGCAAAAATTTAGTGCTAGTCTCTGCACAATGAAAAAGAATAATTGCCAGTCCTCTACATCGGATAGCCTGAGAAGGATTGGCCTAGGTGATATAAAGTATGATTATTCATTACTTTGGGGAATCTTTGGCAGGACAAACCAAGAAAGAAATTCAAGCCAATACAATGGTGTTTTGTACCACATTATTTGGAAGGATGGTACTGGAAATGCATGAATCGCTTCATCCAGCTTTAACCTAGGGCTGCTTCTTACATTACATTATTGCTAGCTCTTGCGATAGCATCAAGAGGAGATTCTGGTTCTCAAGAGTTACTTGGGTGTGGAATTTGCTTAGAAGCAAAGGCAAGAGAAAATGGGATAGATAAACATACCACCTGTGACATTTCCCCTAAATAATATTTAATCAACAACAGATTTTCAGATTATACCAAACTGAGCATGATAGCTGACTGCTGATGATGTCTCCGCTCTCTGTCTTCCACTCCTCCCCTCCCCAGAAACAGACAGAGAGGACATTCCAGGCAAGCCTCCTTTCATCCCATCATCAGTTTGCCTTTGTTTATGGGGTCTACAGATGACTTTGTCCTTCTGTCTCAACTTTCTTGTTTTCTCCACTGCTTTTTCTGTCTTTCCATTTACTGCATAAAATCCATTAAGGAGAAAACAGACAGGACATCAGCAGAATGTCCTCCTATTGCTAGCATGAGCAGCCCTTTGTCTAGAAACACATCCTCTGAAGAAATAAGATAGCCACAGAGCCTCGTAAGACAAACAAATGGAACTACACTCTTCGGGAAATCTACTTCAAGCAGCTTGCTCATTTCTTACTCCCTCTCTGTTCTTATGTCTTCTGCTCGTACTAAAATTTTAAAGATTAACAACAACAATCATAAAAGAAAAATACTAATGCCAGATGACATTGGCTGAAGTTTTGACTACTCTAGAGTTGTGCATGTTGCTGGTATTTTTCATTGCACCAAAACAGCCATTTCCCACCCTATCTCCGTTTTACACCTAAAGCTTAGAATCTGTAGCACATTAAACAGAATTTGTTCAACTTCCTGCTCAAAATGGTCAACAGGAAAATTAGTTCTCATAGCAAACCACAATCATCCTGTTTAAGAGTACATGTTTTTCCATTGCTCTAACAGCCCGTGGAGTTCTGTGTCATACAGCCAGCCATTCCATGCTGACAAAAGAATTCCTAGCTACTTTTATTGGCTCCTATAATCAAGTTTAGCTAGGCCAGTTACACTGATAAGAGGCTTCTTATTTTAATGCAATAATCAGAACAGAGTTTATTGAAGCATTTTTCCTAACTGCAAGAAAAGCCAGAAGGCTGGGACAAAAAAGGCACCTCTCCCCAAACCACCTGGCACATGTTATTTTTTATGAGCATATAGTGCAGGGTTAAAAAGTGACAGAAATAGCCTCACCAAGAGATTGACTGCAGATGCATTAGCACTGTGGCCCAAACTAGAAGTAACAGAATCCATGTAATGGTGAAAGTCTTCTGATGAAAACCAGTACATTCTAGATGCTGTCAGACACTGTAGCCGTGGTGCAAAAGAAATGCTGGATACAGTTGCTAATGCCTGCAGCAACACAATTTGATCCAAAGCAACTAGACATATCTTTATGCCTGTATCCTCCCTGGTCACAGATGGAGCAGCCAGGTATTCCTTTCAATAATATGCAGTCTTCTGTCAGATTTTTGTGAATTTGATTATTCATGAGAGCATGCATGCCTCCGCTCACATCCTCTCCTCCCATTCCCTTGTCTTTTGCCCTGGTGTGTCTGCCATCCTTCTCCCTGCCTCGGCGAAAGGCAAGGGAACAGGAGGGAGGATCACAATGTGTAGAGAAAGAAGGCATATGTGTGCCTTTGACCCATTCCCTTGCCTTTTACCTTCCTGCAGAGAAGGAAGGAAGACATGCTTGTGCAAAAGGCAAGGGAAAGGGAGGAAAGGCGTGCGTGCCTCTCCCACTCTCTTGCCTTTTGCTTGGGCATGAAGAAAGAAGTCACCCACACTGGGGCAAAAGGCAAGGAAAGAGGGGGAGCCTCGGAAGGGGAGTACAAGGGGATTTTTTTCTGCAGGTTTTTCCACTTTTGTGCGTGTTCTGTGCCCCAAATCCTCATGAAAGTGGAGGGGCCACTGTGATATTAGTGTAGGTTTTAGGGCTATGGAGACATAATAGCTGCATTTTTGTGTATGAATATCTGCACAAGAGAGCCAGTGTAGTGTAATGGTTTGAGCGTTCGACTACAGCTCTGGGATCACGATTTGAATCCCCACTTAGCTATGGAAGCCCACTGGGTGACCTTGGGAAAATCACACTCTCTCAGCCACAGAGGAAGGAATTCCCTCTGAACGTATTTTGCCAAGAAATCCTCCTAATAGGGGCATCTTAGAGTCACTATAAGTTAGAAATGACCTGAAGGCACACAACAGTAATACAAGGCTAGAAAGACTGAAAGTAACAGTTGCCTTCTTATTTTTCTATTTCTATTTTTAAAATCTATTTGTTTTAGGAAATAGACTTGTTTCTGATTAAGGCCCATATTGCAAACCGCAAGCACTCTATTCCTGACTGCACATTTTATTTTTCTATTGCTCCAAATGGTGTCCAACTGCACATTAGAATGATGCCTGAATCAGAAAAATTATCAGAATGATTACAGTTATGATGTCTGTATGATTTGTACTGGCTGAGCAGCTTGAGTCAGAGCAAGGAATACAGACAACTAGATTTGATTTTCAAGAATGCAATTCTGAAAGATAGAAAGAAAGAAAGAAAGAAAGAAAGAAAGAAAGAAAGAAAGAAAGAAAGAAAGATAAAGCTGAGAAAGAAACATCTTGCTTGTAGGATTTTACAGATGAATTCTCATGTTTAGCAAACTTTGCACTATGAATCAATAGATCAACTTTAGTTCTCCAGATGTTTTGGACTTCAGTTCTCATAAGCTTTGGCCAGCATGTCCAGTGGTCCAAAATTCTGGAAACTAAAGTCCAAAATACCTGTAGGGGCAGTAACTGAGAACTACTGCTCTAGACATTCTATAAAATATACATATTTCAGAGAAGCAGAGATTGTAGCTTAGCACACAAACATACAAATTGTCATCTGTAACTTCAATATTTTCACTTTGGGTTAAGTATCAGGTATGTTGTTCTAATATATCAAATATTTTAAGCCAGAAGATGGTGGTAACAATATTTTCTACTGAACTCATATCCTATCCCTTCTGTCCAAGCTCCAAAGCATTCTAGTTCCTCCCACTACTGACTCCACATAGTGACCAGGTGGTGTTGTTGTTGTTTTTTTTTTTTGGCAGGTCTTGATGTATAGTATGGTACAGCACACTGATTGGAAATTCCACAGTCTGGGTGCACCCCCCTCCCAGCAAGGCTATGCTCAGAAAAGAGTTTTCCCAATGAGCTGTACCTCTATGATTCCCTTACCTAGGTGTCCAGAAGGTGGCACACACATAATATGCAATCCTGCAAAAGTGAGGCCTGCTAAGGTTTCATGGAAAAAATAATGGGAGCTAAACATCGTGGGGCAATGTTACAAGTGCTTCTGATGCCAGCAGATGTGAGATACATTTTTTTTAAATGAAGGAGTGTTCCTTCATATTTCCCCAATGGTTAATAATTAAAAATCAGACATTCTGAATACCTCGGCATCTAAATTACTAAAATACTTAAACACTCCCTTCTTTTCGTTAGGTCTTGCAAACCTCTATAGTGCAGAACAGCAGACAAAGTGAACAGCACATTCCTCATCAGCCATTTTAAAGCAGTCAGTCTAAAGACACTTAAATGTAGATGGAACACGGAAGTCAGAAAGAAGACAACTCACTGGGGTTACTCATTTCCTCCATGATTAATCTCTGAGTAAAAAAAGGGGAAGGGCAAATGACACTGTAGATTTAACAATGCCCCCCATAAAGCTAATAGGATTTAGTGTGTATGTGTGAGGGGTTAAGTCAACTGCTTAAGGGCTGCTATTTTATTGTTCACTAGTTTTGCTCCCTGGCATAGGAGGCAGCACGAAAGCAACTTAAACAAGAGAACACAAGGAAGAGAGGAAAAAAGAACAATAAACTTTATCAGATTTGATCATTTAAATATAGCTGCAATAATGCAGAAAATCTCAAAATCTCAAATTTATTATTTAAGAGCCAGCATGGTATAGTGGTTAGAGCATTGGACTACAGTCCTGAAGAACACGGTTTGAATCCCCACTCAGCCACGGAAACTCACTTGGTGACCTTGGGTGCATCACACACACTCAGCTCCAGAAAACTCCATTGATAGGTCCACCTCAGGGTCGCCATAAATCCGAAATGACTTGAAGGCACACAACAACAACAATAAAGTTTCAACTCCATTGGCAAAAGAAAAGTAACTTCTCTTGAGATCCTGCGGTTGACATCTGAGACAGAAATGTCAGCCTGTGACTCCAATATTGTTACCATTTTTCTCCTGTATGATTTTAAATGTCTTTCCCTGATATAGAAACCAGTGAAGCTTTGAAAACTTACACAATGTATTTTATGCTTTGGAGCAGACCCAAGAAAGGTATTGCTGCTTCTGGATTTTGGATTTCATTGAGAATTGTAAGAGAACAGAAAAGATGTTTCCCTTAATTTGCAGTCTGGGTCTGCTAAAAGTTATAATTTAAATGTTGTGTTTTATTTATTCTATTTATTTACTTGTGTGAAAGATTTATATCCCTAACTTCAACACATTCCCAAGGCCACTTACCAAAAATTCAATTACAGAAGAACACATTAAAATAGAACCATTCAAACACTAAGGAGCAGAACAGTATGAAAAGTCAGCCAAATGAGACAAATACAAAAGCAATATAAAAGCAATGAGCAATGAATTAAAGAGCCTGGGAAAAATTAAAAACAACAACAAACAAAACAATTTTTTCTTGCCACTGTCATGACGTTAAAAGTAGTACCCATGTGGTGCTGAGTAACATTTGTTGCTGTTGTTGTTTAGTTAGATTTAGTGGGAAGTCTTAGGTCCTTTCCGCACGAGGCTGGTGAATTGGTTCGTGCTGTTTCTTACCAGATTTTCTGGGCTCGAAACAAGGCGGACTTTCCCTCATTTCCTTCTGCACAGCTACTGTGTATGTTCCATTCTGATTCGGAGGAGCTGGAGTTCATGAATCCACACTGCCTCCACCGTGGCCACTCCCACTACTCCCCTCACAGTGCCCCGTTGGCTGTGATTGGCCCTTTTTTTTTTTTTGCATGGTTTAGTGCGTCATTGCGTACGTGCATAAATCCATACTACCCCCTGGACCCTCCCATGAGCCCTCCCCTGACCACCAATTCGCATTGGTGCGAATGTATGTGTTTGTACCACTGTGAAAGTACAAATCGGATCGATCTGGAAAATTGGAAAACTGATTTCTTCCGGTTTTCAAATAGCATGCTTTACCACCACATGGGGGCACATTTAGTTGGAATTACGTGCAGAATGAAGGTATATAAACCGAACCTAGTCCGCTCCAAAGTGCAGAAGACCTCCGCAGACAGACGCATTGGTCCACCTTAATAACCGCATGCGGAAGGGGCCTTAATTGGTGTAGATGGCCAAGGAACACTGAAGCAACACTAGGCCAGCTGAAGTTGGACAGAATTCAATCCCCTCACCCAGAGGTTTTATTTTAGGGCTTACTTAGGACTACTCTTGCCCTTGCCTTTTGTGCAAACATTGTGGTTATGTCCCTGAAGTGGACATCTGCATCTGGTGTAACCTGGCTCACTCCTTGGCCTGCCCATTCTCTGCTCTTCTTTTTTTCTTTTGGTTCTTCTGCTGGCAGATCTTAGCCAACAGAGCAATTCTGTTGGCAAATTAACCAGCAGGCAGATATCTGAGATAAACCAGCATAAGAGAATTATATGCCAGAAGGAGGACATCTTGGTTAGTGGAAGAAATTTGTGTCTAATCCTAACCTCACAAATGGCAAATCAGTAAGGAAGATTGCACTGTTAATTATTTTAGCTAATTTTGGATTTGTCTGTTTTAAATGTTATTGTGAAAAGCCACCTTAAAAAACTGTTCTTGGTTGAAGGGAAGACCAGAATATATTGACAAATAAAACAAATAGAGTTCCCTAGCATACAATGAACAGAGTCCAGCCTCTTATGAACATGAAACTCCAAAAATAGCAGCAATATCATGTTAAAGTAAACCGTGTGAATAAGTATATGTAGGGTTTACTTACACCAAGGGCAACTAAAATATACAGAGTTCTGAGGTCCAACCCTGTGTCCATTTGATGAATCTAGAACAGGGGAAGTGAACCTGTGGCCTTCCAGATGTTGGCTTGCAAATGCCACCATCCCTCACCATAAACCATGCAACTAAAGCTGATAGGAACTGCAGTCCAATTATATCTGAAGGTTGTTCCTCACACAGATGTTGCTTACACAGGCCCCATGTTCCATCAGGTTGCCAATATCTGTACACAGAGAATGTACTATATCTTCACTGTGGGTGGAGAGAATGCCGACTATGCATACATGTCCTGGAGGAGAGTAGATTTCAAGTTAAACAGCAGGAGAAATGTCATGATGGTAAAAGCAACAGCAAGAGCAACTTACAATGGAAGCAATTATCTAGAAGTGGGCAGCCTTTCCCCCACTGGATGTCATCAAGCAGTGGTCAGACAGCTATCTGTAAATTTGTTTGTTGACTGAGGTTTGAGTTCAGAATAGGTTCAATACAGTCCAGCTAGAGTGTTAAGTGAGAGCTGGCATGGTGTAGTGGTTTGAGCACTGGACTACAACTCTGGAGACCAGGGTTTGAATCTCCACTGGCCATGGAAACCCACTAGGTGACCTTGGGAAAGTCATACTCTCTCAGTTTCAGGGGAAGACAAAGGCAAAACCCTTCTGAACAAATCTGGCCAAGGAAACCATGTAATAGGTTCGCCTTAGGGTCACCATACATCAGAAACAATTTGAAGGCATTATAACAACAACAACATAGGGTTAAGTAGATGATGTGCAAAGTAACTCTTTCAATATGTGAAATAAGATTCAGCGCACAATGCAGGTGTCCACGACAAGTCTCAAGAGCTATGCTTGTAAATATAGCCAGAGCTTGAAAAAGTTACTTTTTTAGGCTTCAGCTCCTCAGCCAGCATGCTTTGAGGACTATACTTCCTACATCTAGCAGCTCATTGGACCAGCTGACCTACAATGCCTTCTTCATCTCTCTGATTCTATTAAATGGTAAGCTTAACAAGCCTACTGATGTTTAATGCAGTGCAAAATTAGCCCTGGTTCGGCTGTTAATGTCTAAGGCAGCCCATGCAGAGTGCTAGCAAACAATATAACTACCTATTTACATGCACAATTAAAACTCCAACTGATAATGATGGTGAGAGCATATACTTAATGTCAGATTGTGTTCTTTATTAGCGTCGAACGTATCCTTAACTCTCCTGCAAGAGTGACTCTTGCTGCTATAGCAGGTGAAGCAAAACAGAGTAACCAATTCCCTAGATGTATTCTAGCTGTGGCCTTGTATTGGGGGCATCAGCAATGTGGGGCAAACACTATCAATTTAAAGGGAACAACAATGGCCTCAGGCTCCCACCTCAGTTACCCAGTGTCTTGGTCCTGTTTTCTCTGAGCATTAACACACCATGTCCCCAAGAAGCAGCCAACACTCCAAATATTCTAAATTAGGTCTGCAGAGAATTCAACACTGCAATTTTCCAACAGCCAGAGCCTGGGACATTTACCTTTCAGACTACAGCTCCCAGCATCCCCCAGCCAGCATGACTGTTTGCCATTGCCAGCTGTAGTACAGCCCACAGCATCAGGGACAAAAAATGTTTCTCTGTTTTCCACAGTAGAATTCAGCTCAAATCTACATACACAAAGCGCAGATCTTTGGATTTATCTTTAATACTTCCTCCACATATATACATTTGCACATTTACCCATGAGTAACACTCGTGCTGAACAAGACTGTAGCTATATCCAAGTTTGGGGTGAGTGTCTTTTAGTGATGCTCTTTATTCAGTGTCCTCACAGGGTAGGACTACTTTCTGTTCCTCTTTTTTTTTTTTTTTATAAGCAGCACTTTTTCCATTGTGCTTTCTGGTGTTCAGAGCTTTGGGAACTGGGCAGTATAAAAATGCAAGCAATCAAACAAACTAAAAAGACAAAAAAAAACCCAGATTGCTCTCAGAATAGCCAGAAACAAAATGTGAATGGTGTATGCATTTACAGAACAGTAGGCATAGCAATACCCAGAGGTACACAATGTCACTGCACAGGGCAAAATATAGTTTTTTTTTTTAAAGGTATAAAAGGAATAAACATCTCAGTGACAATGTTGCTGTTCTGCTCTTTGCAGCGAAGTAGAATTTTACACAGTCTGAAAAAAGCCAGAAGAACCACAGGCTGTGACTGTGTCACACAGACGCTCTTTTAAAAGGTGAACAAAAAGTAGCAGTTCCACAGTGAATGCATGCTGGCAAAACACATACATACATACATGCGTACTGAACTCTAAGGCACAGCTACCCCTCTGCAATGGCATCACTGGACTCAGATTTTGGGGCTGGAGCCTGGGATCCCATAGGCCCAGATGATATCAGTGAGTGGGCACAGGTGATGGCAGCAGAGAAATGTGGGCTGCTGCAGTGGTGTTCAAGGCTCCAGCTACCCATCACTTCCATTTGAAACATTTCCACAGAATAAGAGGAGCAGAAAGCTCAGAAAAATGGGACACCGCCTTTCAGAGTAGAGGGCTAATGAGCAGTGATGTAGACTCAAGTCAATTGACTCTGACTAAGTCAGACTTAAGTTGCTTCAGCCCCGACTCAGCAATAAATGATGCACTGGTTTGACTCGACTCAAGACTTGTCTATTTTTAGTGATTTACTTGCTGCCCTTGGTTCAGCAACATAATGCATTCATCCAGAAATCTTACAACTTTGAACGCTTCCATCTCTTTTTGCCTACTGGTCACATGACAATCTGTTTCAAGACCAAAGTGTGGGTGCATTTTTTCAGAGGGGAACAGCAAACGGATTAGGCAATGGGCTTGAGGCAGGCTTAAGGTCTGCTCAGCAGCCTGTCCCTGCTGCATATCAGAGGAGCCTTCTAAAACATTTCCTAAAAGCAGAAGACAAGAATTGCCCCCAGAGTCAAGGGGTGTTTCTCAGAGGGGAACAGCATGTGTTAGGCAATGGGCCTGAGGAAGAAGGATTCTTCCTTCTAAAGCTTTTGAAGCTTCAGTAATGGGGATAAAAAGGATCCTATTTCTCACTTCTGAAAAAGCCTCAAGCTTCAGTAATGGGAAGTAAGAAGGATCCTATTCACCACTTCCGAAGCTGCAGACTCTTTTATGCCTGTTGGCACAAAAGTCTCCACCTTTGGGAAGGGGGAGTAAGGAGGATCCTATTCCCCACTTCCAAAGCTACAGATGGCAAAATTGCAAATGTGGAGGGCCAACTCTGCTTAAATTATTGAAATTGACTTTATTTGACTCTGTCCAGAAATTCTGGTATATAGGTTGGGGTATAAAGTTGGCTCCCTGACTTGAGACCTGAAGGTAGAGACTTGACTTGAAATTGGAGTAAAAGACTTAAATACATCACTGCTAATGAAGATGTGGGAGCACTGAGTACAATGAGGGGTCTGAGGCACTTTGATGGCTTGCATGTTCCTGGATGACCCCATGCAAACTTTCCGAAGCCCTACTGATTTCCACAAGACTAACTTCCTAGGTGGAGTTCTGCTTCTCATAGCCACAGACTGAGGAACTACAAACTTTACCGTTTCACTGTGATCTTGTAGAAAAAGAAAACATAATACATGAAAAACTGTAAACCTACATGGGGAATCCCATTTGGGTGGGAAAGTGCAAGGGGAGGGCTGTTGTAGGAGAAAAGCAGCTGGCAGTGAAAGGGCCAAATACTCTCACCCTTAGCTGCCTCCTCTACGATTTGACTCCTCCTGGCAACGCTCTGCAGAGGAGGATCAGGGAGCCAGGCTACCAAGCTGGAAAACTTGTGTTTTGGCCAAAATCTCAAACGGAAAAGTCTACCAAGCAGAATGAGCATTGCACACGCTCTTCAGGCCAGACGTTTCCAGAAGAAAACCTCTGCACAATCTGCCCCATGCTTGCTATTTGACATTAGTACTTTTAAAAAGACATGCCACAGTAATTGCTCTTTGAATACATACATATCTTGCAGGTTAACAATTCAGCCAAGTTTACAAGGTTTTCTTTTTGTTAAATGTTTAAATGAGAACTATCAACTCACTGATGAATCTGCTTCAAACAGTTAAGGGAGGCTTTGATATAAAACTATGTCCTCAACTGAACTTGTAGCAGTCACAGCCTATTGGATGGAGGAAAATCATGCAAGCTTCTGAACTGACTTTTCCCCCAAAATGGGATTTAAACGTCTGCCAATTCTTAGCAATAGTCAGCACTGAAATAGCATTTTAAGATATATATACACATATGTATGTGTGTATTTTAAAAATTTTATAAGCTTTGTGAAGTAAAGAGATCTTCTCATGTGTGGTTTTTATTCCAAATCATCTTCTATTTTAATTCTGATTAAATTCTCAGTGCTGTCACTCAAATAGCCTAAATAGCATTGCTCACATGCAAGAGGAAGGTATCAACAGACCTGAGGGAACTCCAGGGTTTGCAGAAGTACAAAAATCTTTGTGGGCTGGCAGAGGCCTAAGGGGCCAGATGACAAAAAACCCAGCAAGATGAGGAGGGAAACTGTTCATGTCAACAGTTATGTGGGGGTAAAGGAAGTAAGATGGAGCAGAGAGGCTGGAAAAGAAAGAAAGGTAAAAGGAATCAGCCTATTGTCATTTCTTGGTTCACATTGACAAGCTACAGGTTGAGTATCCATTATCCAAAATGCTTGGGACCAGAAATGTATTGGATTTCGATTTTTTCAGATTTTGGAATATCTGTATTTGCAGAAACATATATAATGAGATATCTTGAAAATGAGACACATCTCTAAACACAAAATTGATTTATGTTTTTTATACATCTTATACACATAGCCTGGAGATAATTGTATACTTTTTTTTTATAATTTTGTGCATGAAACAAAGTTTCTGTACACAGAACCATCAGAAAGCAAGGATGTCACGATCTCAATCACTCACCTGGGCAATTTTGGATGATTTTGGATTTTAGATTTCTGGATAAACAATGGTCAATCACTATATATCCTAAAGGACAGAGACAAGAGCTGTTGATGGAAATCAAGGGACAGGTCCAACATTTTAAGGTAGCTGTGATTGGGCATTATGTCAAATTTTTCTCCAAAACTCTAAAATATAGTAGCAAAGGAAAAATTTTATTCTCTTTTTTAACATAGTTCTTATTTAGTATGAACGATTGTTAAAATTCACCTACAAAAGTGCAAATTTCAAAGCAAATTAAATATGCAGTATGTCTCCAACGTGCATGCTGGAAGGAGCTATGGCTGGGATAGAGTGGTCTACAACAATGTGTCTCAGGCTATTTGATATGGGAGACCAGCAATTATTTTTTCCCCACCATATTTGTACTCACTGACCATAACTGTTTCTATCTTTCCTAGAAACTCTACAAGGACTAGAATCCAGTGGCTCAGGGACTGGCACTGGTCCAGGGACCACCACCTCGAGTGGCACTGGCCAACAAAAGCCCTACAGTATAGTTCACCAAAGATTCCTGTGCTAACTAGAAATTTCCTAGTTAGATTTCTGCATGCTACAAAGGGAGGGCAGAAGGGTTTGGGTCTGTGAGCAAGAGGCTCACGTAGGCAAGAGGTGCATTCAGCAAGTGAGGCAAGACAAAAGCAAAAGAAGGACTTCATTATGGTGGGAGGAGAGGTACTCTTCCAACTAACAATCAACAGACACTGTGTAATTATAAATGGAAGAAATGGCAGGAAAAAAGGGTTACAAATGGAAGACAAAGCCATCTTGACCTCTCATAAAATTCCAATAAAAAGGGCAAAGTGATTGCACAATAAAAGTCTGATCTAAGGCCATCGTGTCTTTTGCCTAGATCTCCCTGTGTGAAGCAGTGAGATGTTTTAGATGGTTCTCCTCTTTCTATAAGGTGTCCCTCTTACTTACTTACTTACTTACTTACGTATTTATTTATTTATTTGGTGAGCCTCAACAATCAGCCATTCGAGGAAACACTGGCCTGATACCAAGTAGAAATGTTTGAATAGAGACAGCAATTTACCTTGTTTCCTGTAGCTTCAGCACCTGCTAAAACCACAAGCACAGAAGGAAAAGGCCTCTATCTCCTTGTCAAAGTTGAAGACGCAATATCAAGTGCCAGCTAATCTGTTTTTGTTGTGTTCTGTAGCTATGCAATGCTGCCAGTATGGAGAAATATTTTGTCTTTGTCAGAACAGAAGAAATCCTTTTTTCTCTCCTCCTTTCTGTTTATTTAGTTTCAGTCGCTGATGCACAGAAAGCTAGATTTCCAAAGATCTTGGAAAAAATGCTTTCTTGCCAGAGTAAAACTGGAATCCCAGTTCCTTGTAACATCTGTGCAAGGTTTATATGTCCCATTTTAGGTCCTACTAAGTCTAGACAATAACCAAAATGTTATCAAAACCCTGGTCATTATTTCCTGTTTGCATACGTTTCAAGATGAACAGAACAAATCAAGCATTACCTAACTGTTGTTTGTCAACTACTTTGTAATTTGTGGGGTGGGGGTGGGGCACTGCAAAACATTTACTAAAATCATACTGCAAATGAAATGTATCTTCTTAAGCTAGCGGACAGCAGAGAAAGTAAGTGAGTAATACACATGTATGAAAATCAAAACTTGAGCCAAGGTTTTAAAATATTTTTGTTCCATTTTCTAATACTAAAAAGAAGTTTCCACTTGAAAGGATGAAGCACAGAATTTTCAAGTGTGCCTACCAACATTTGCAATCCTTCTACTTTTTGCATGGGTGTGGAGGGAAAGGAATTAAGAAACATACAGTTATGTAGAAAACCAAAATGAGCTGACATCTGGCCCAAAGTAGACTGGAAGGTTCCTAAAAGCAGCTTAAAGAATTGCAGCTATGTTTGCTGAGACATCAACTGTATGCCCTAAATTGTTTTAGAGACTGTGCTCCTTGTCAGAAACATGTAACTATGGCTCTTTTCAGTCTTATGGCTCCAGCCCTAATCCAACAAGAACAAGGAGATGGGTGGTGGAATCATCATGTTGGTTTCTGGAATGCCTTGGCAAAAAAGACGTTGTGAGTAGTGTGGAAAACAATCTCTGTGAGGAGAGCTTGACAGGACTCTTTATGTTTGGCTTAGAGAAGAGAAGACTGAAAGAAGTCACTCCAGCCTGCTATGAATGCCTGCCCAAAGATATGTCACAAAGTACATGTTATCGACCTTATCGACCTCTCAACGGGGCAGGATTAGAAGAGCAACTTTCTTTGAACAACAGAAGACAGTAAGAGCAGATGGCCAAAAGAACGGCTTATCAAGATGGAGTTATTCCCAAAACAGCATCCCTTTGGATAGCCCTGTAGAAGACTTAGAATACACTATCTTACAATCATGGCTTGCTGAAATCTTGGCTAGGATCAAGGGACGGATACACCAGTCAATGCCAAAAACTGGATCATGACTTTGGAAACTAGGGGTTCCAGTCTGTAGCACTTGCACATGTGTTTCACCCATAACTCTGTGCTACTCTACTTATTCATCTGCAGCTTTTACAATATATATTTGAGTACATACTTACATATATATGAAGATGTTTTGAGGAAAAAAACTGTCTGAATATTAATTATGTTAGTTTGGGAGTTGCAAACCAAATGAGCTGATACTGGAATTTCTAGATTGACAAAAGACACATTCCTCAAGCATCTCTGTTACAAACCAGAGTAGGTTCTTGAGTAGGTAGGTAGCTACGAGGTTTCCCCATTCATCATAGTTCTCAGTTCTTTTCAACTTATTCTCAGCCTCAAAGTCAACTTATTCCCAACCTAATTTATTCCCAATTTAACAAGCCAGTAAACACACTCCCTCCAAAACACAACATGTCACTAGTTCCTCCTAGCAACGAGATATTAACAGGGAAAAAAATCAAAAGAACTTGAATTCAGACAGATAGACCAGGGAGGGTGTTAGGCCAAATAGTATGGCCACACCAACAGGAAAAGATGCTTATGGCCAAATTAGTTCACAAGGCATTTGATGGCATTCTGCACAAACGGATTTTAGAAGATGGAACATAACAGTAATATGTTGTTGTTGTTGTTGTTGTTGTTGTTGTGTGCCTTCAAGTTGATTCCAACTTATGGCAATCCTATTGTAGGATTTTCTTGGCAAGATTTATTCAGATGCACTCTACCTTTGTATTCCTCTCAGGCTGAGAGAATGAGACTTGCCCAAGATCACCCTCCTTGGTTTCATGGCTTCACAGGGGCTGAATCTACACAGGCTAAATAATGCACCCTCACCTCAATCTCAGTCTTGCTGGAATATATGATGTTCTTCTCATTCTGATGTGAAAACTTCTTTTTGATGCCTGAGGGCTTCAAACCAATTAAAAAAAACTGGTTTGCCCAGCTGTTTTTGGGAAGAACCATTAAAAAAAAAAGTGTGATTTGATTCCTGATTTGGGATTGTGCTGACATTGGGGGTGGGGGAGAGTGGGGCCAGGTTGGTGGATGGTCCCCTAGGTCAGATGATCACCTAGGTCACCTGATCATTCCCACCACAGAAAGGTAGGTCCCCTTACTTTTATCAGTGTCCAAAAAAGGCAGAGTCACATTTTTTTGGATCTGGTGTTTGTATGCAAACCTTCACACACATACTGTTGCACATATTCACAGCTTGGCATTTCACCGCCTTTCATCTACAAGCTTCACTTTATAGAAGCACAGGTGGGCAATCACAATGATGAAAAAAAAGAGAAAGGCTATTTGATTAAGCAAATATGTGAATATGTGCATGCATGATGGGTATAATAATAAAAAAAACTCAACCCTGCAGCTGCTCTAGTTGTAAGACTAGACACAAACTTATACGGCAAACCCACACACACAGTCAAAACACCTCCTTGCATTGATGTAGCTATGTAATGGGGATCCTGTATGGCTTTCCAAACTGATTTCAGTTTGGATTAAAACAGGTGTGTGGCAGTAAAAGGGTCAAATCGGAGCAAGGGAACTACATAGTGGAACTGGGATACAGTCCTGATGTAAATTCAGTCTCAGCTTAACATTCAAACCACTACATCATGCAGCAATATTTTGCTAAATACCGTGCAAGAATACTGCATGGAGCTGTAGTATGGGGCCTAACAAACAACACAGACACAGAATTGCTTTCACAGTCTACTGTTGAGTTAAAATTCATTAGGAAATTCTAGTCCGTCAGCAGAGGTTTCAACTGGAGATAGCCCCTCTCTTATCACACTGCATACGTTAATCTGTGCCAGGATGCTTGTCTTATCAGCAACAGTTCATGCAATGGCCTATATTAATATTGTCACTACCCAGACTTTCTGCATTTCGTTTTTCTTTGAACTCACTTTCTAAAGAAGCTCACTCCAACATGTACTACATAATAGGTCAGGCATTTGATCCAAACAGGCTCCAATCCACAAAAGCTTCTGCTGTATTAAATTCGTTGATGTCTTTCAGGTGCTACAAAATTATTTGTTGTTTCTGAGTAACAATCCAGATGATAACCAAAATACAGAGATGAATAGCCATAGAATTCAAAGTTAGGGAAGCAGCTTGTACAACTTGCATTCCTTATTTTTGGAAATGCTCAAGCAGATGAAATCAAAATAAAAGGAGCCATAAGTAAAAACAAAAACCAGAGTTGGATAATATCTTTATTAGCATCAATCAAAATATTGCAGAAGTGTGTGAACTTTTGAGTTTTCCTGAATATCAGGCTATCAGACAGTACAAAAAAAAAAACTAGAGGATGGAGAAGAATTTTAAAAGGCAAAGAAGTTGACTAAGTGTTGTGCCATTAAATCTGCAGCTAGAAAAAGTCCCAAGAGAGATTATAGATTGAGTGAAATTGTAGACTGGAGAATTCAAAAGCTCACATACTTTTGTGACATTTTGGTTGACCCATATAAAGCTGTCCCTCAACTCTGGTTTTTGCCCTTCATGTGGACTCTTTCCACTGCATCATATAAATATAAGAGACCCTGGCCATTTAAGCACTCGAATATTATAGTGCTACTATTCCACTTTCCACATCCTATGGAATCCTGCGGTTTGCAGTTTAGGGAGGGGCTGGCCACTTAGGTGAATTCATTAATTAATTAAACCACTTAGGTGAGCAAGCTTTGTCACATCTACTAAAAATGTTGCACATGGCTCCGAAAGAAGAAGGAATGGAGTGCATTAAAATGAAAGTGAGGTATATCAGAAGTAGTGGGGTACATCATGGCCATGGTTCTCTTCAAAGAAGAAAAGGCAAAGAGGCTGCCAGATACTATAAGTTGGTCCCAGCTGGGAACAGACACATGGTAGTGGTAGCTGGAAGGTACCACGTTGGTGGGGCAGTGAATCTGATCCAAGTTAAGGATAGCTTTAAGGGAAATATCCAAGGTGCTAAAACTTCACTCTAGGGAGACAATTCAGCACTTTGGATTACTCCTGTAAAGTCTGAACTAAAACCTGGAAAGGATTTACTGCCCCACTTACCTGGGACCTACTAGCTATCACTAGCAGAATTACTTGACTAGTGGTTGTCCACTGGTCCAGATTTTAGATTGGTTGCATTTGTGCTAGTATGAAAAGCAAAGGCATCATGTTATTTATATGTAGGAAATACCATGGCCTCCAAAGACCTCCTCCTACTTTCAGAGATGCATAGATAAAATTTTATCCCCTTTTATATCACCAAAGTCATTCCATGGAATTTGATGAGGTAGAGAAATGGTGACTGTAACAGTTCACTATCCACGGCTGAGCAAATCCAGGTGAGCCACAAACTATTTCACAATGGCTCTTTAGAAAGTACCACTGAAAGGATGACAGTGAAACCACCAGTGGTACTTCTAAAAGCTGCTTCTTTCCTACATTGCTAAGCCAACTCACTCACAAGAGGCACATTTATATTAACATCCAAGCATGGGATATAGCCATGTTTTTGCAGTCTACCATAATTTGGCTTCCTTATGGATTATTCTTTTATTCATCACATTCAGACTCCTCTTTTCTCTCAAAAAGGTCACTTAAACTTAAAAACAAGTTTATTTTCAAATACATTTAATTACCCATCTGAATCAGTTTCTCGTTTTTATTTAGCCTTCACAATTTCCTCAGCATTTCAGGAAATGTCCAACCTTTTCATGTTTACTGAATTATGTTCTTGTTATCCTCTTATTTTAATCTGCAGCATTAATTCCCCCATCTTTTTTCCCAAGAAAGATTCTCTTAAATAGACAGTACCATTTTTGTACAATCTCCTTCTTGTTTTTTCTTCTTTGCTTCTGCCACGCTACTCTAACTCCCCCACTTCCTCTTAGCTAATTTCTCAGTTTTTCTCATCAAGCAACATTATTCATTTCTATAACATGCTGTGCAAGGCTTGCCTTCCCTTTGAATGACTTTTGAATGCTCGAATGAAGCATTCAGAAATATTTTCCATTCAGTGTTGCGCTTCATATGGAATCCAAAGTGGAACTAGTAATCTGCAACCAAGTGAGAAACATGCAGCCAAAGAACTCGCTGCTCAATCCTTTCAAATCAGTGAGGAATCCAGACCCCTACACCCTCAAATCCGTGGTCCTTGTTGCTGTTTTAGGGTTTACCAGGACAGGATGTGAAAAAGCACAAGCTACATTGCAAGATTTTACTCCTACACAAGGTCTGGTACCTGTCTATGTACATATATAATGGAACCATCTCTGTTGTTCTTTGTTCCACAGTTCCAATGAATAGTCACCTCCAAGCCTTTGCCTACTCATTTACTTCCCTGCCAGTGCTGCACAGAGCCAAACCAAGACATTCAGATGCCTGATGCAAAGAACAAAATATTGTCCTCCTGTCCCATTCCACACGCAGAAGCCGATTGGACTGGCAATTAAACCTTCAAACAGGACAGGATTCTCTACCACACCTAAGGTGGCAGACCAGTTTAGATGACAGAGGATAAGCTGCATGGCACACAGCTGGGGTTCTGCCACCTCAGTGTCTGCCATCTGTAAAGATCTGTCATCTGTAAAGACAGCCATGATCCCTTCTCTGCATCTAAAATTATATAAAGTTATGCTACAATTCTGTTTTCTCTTTTGTGTATCCTTTCTTCAGTCACTGATTCTCCAGCTTAACATGTGGCTAATGTCCTCTTACTAGCTTTAGCTACCCATAGTCTTTTTGCTTCCCTCCCCAACTCCACTCAGCCCCTGATCCGGTCCAGTTTTTTCAGAGCCCCATCTCCCATTATTCTTCTTTTGTCTGAATTCCTTGCCTCCTCTGCTCTTGCTTCTCGAACTCATCTTCATCCACGTCCATTTCCTAATTGGCATGCTTGCTAACTCTCATAGCCCCTTAGCTTTCCTAGCTCTTCTGGAAAAGTTGTTCTTTTCATTAAAGACTGGGTGAGGTTTTAATCTCAGTCCAATTGGCAATGATGAGCTGATTTTTGCAAACTTTGTTCCCTGAGCACTACAGAAAATCTGTGAGTGGCCATAACACAACACTAGCTGATCCAGCCAGTCTCACAGACTTCCCCACTACAAATGTTGGGAAAGAGAGATGTTCTGTGTTCTTCCATCATGAAATGAGTGCTTTATAGATCTAAGCATACTTCGCTGAATCTACTTATGTTGACCATTCTTACAGTTTCTCTGGGTTTGTTGGTGGGACTCAAACTTTTGCACTGAAGCAGGAAATGCTAAGTATTTATTTCATTTGTTGTTCTTGTTGTGTGCCTTCAAGTCGTTTCTGACTTATGGTGATGCCAAGGCAAAACTATCATGGGGGTTTCTTGGAGCTAAGAGTATGTGACATGCCCAAGATCATCCAGTGGGTTTCCCTGGCCAAGTAGGAAATCGAACCCTGGTCTCCAGCATTGTAGTCCAGCACCCAAACCACTACATTCCACTGGCCCTCATTTATTTCATTACAGATGTCAAAATTCAAGGACAGAGTGCATTTATTTTCTCTGTGCTGGTGACCCTATGAAATCAAGGGATTTGAGGGTTGAGGATAAAAGAATACCAACCAAGACTTAATGTCAAGAATAAGCATGTTCTAAAACAAATATTCTGAATCCAAATTATCTATACAATACATTAAAGTTGAACAAGAAAGAAAGAGGGTCAAACTACATAGTAAGTTAAACATGTATTATTCAGCTGTGTGTGACCTTTTTTCTACTCTACAGTAAGGCCATTTCCTTACTAGACTGTTATAATGCTATTATTCCACTATCAACATCCTATGGAATCCTTGAGTTTGCAGTTTAGAGAGGGGACTAGAATAGTCTAGTGCAGAAATGGCATAAGACTACATGTCTTCAGTCTGGATTTGAGATTTAAATGTCCCTCTACCTGGATCTTCCATTTGTTTTTTATTCCTCCCTGGAGGAATTACAAAAAAAAAATCCCACTTGCACCAGTGCCCACTCCTTTAACTTCCATGCAGGAGAAGAACAGAGTTTAAAATTAAGATCCAATATGCTGTAGTGGTATGAGTGTTGGACTATGGCACTAGGACACCAGGGATTGAATCCCCACTCAAGTCATGGAAATTCTGCATGATTCAGGGCAACTCAAATTTTCTTAGCCTCAGAGGAAGGCCATGGCAAACCTTCTCTGAATAAATCTTGCCAAGGGAATCCTTGGCTTCCTCTAGCATTTTATAAAATGGTCACACACTGCTGCATGCTTCATATTTTAAAGTCATGCCAACTGATCCAATTCTAATTCCAAGAAGCACTTTACTAGTGTTGCAGATACCTTGGTTTATTCATCTGTATTCATGTTTTTGGTCTTGGTTAGTATATATACATTCTATCATTTCTTTGAGCAGATCACAGGTGGCACACATGGTTCTCCTTCCTCTTGCCCTTTTCATTCACTAACAACTCTCCTCAGTCCTTGTTTAAAACTCTAACCACTGTGCTAAGGGTTCAGGCAAGCATTCATAGTCTTGGATTTCAGGACAAATGTGAACAAACAGTTCACAAACAGCAGAGTCCAAATAGCCATGAAACTGGTTCCCTGACTTGCTCAGCGCTCTTTAAACTTGTTTTCCGTCAAAGAGACTGTCTCTTCAAAGGCCACATGCAATTGAAACTGCTGAGAGTTTCGAAAACAGTTTGCAATGTTAGCAGGGGGAGGGAGTTTAAAGCTCTGCTCTTCAAAGGGGTTTGGGGTGAATACAGATCTCCCTTTAAGCAACATTAAGCAGCTCTTGCGATCCTGGATTGATTTTGTTTTCCATACTCTTCAAAGTAACGATTCTTTAAGCAAAAGAAGGTTCAGGAAAAAACAATGAAAAAAAGAAGAAGAAAGGGAATATTTATTATCTTTATATTGCAACACAAGGTGAGAAGAACTAGCAAACTACACACACACACTAAAAAAGCCTCAATGCAGCTCCCCCATGGACTGCGGTCAGTGATGCTTATGCCCTAGCAAATATGTTTGGGATTGCAGCCACATAGCATAGTCTTTTGTGTGTTATCTTGGATATTCTATTCTATTTAAGAGGGCTTTTTACCACAATAGGAGAGTCAGTGTGGTGTACTAGTTTAGTGTGGCGTACTGGTTTAAGCACTGAACTACAATCCTGGAGACCAGGGTTCAGTTCCCCACTCGGTCATGGAAACCTCCTGGGCAACCTTCGGCATGTCACACACTCTCAGCCCCAGAAAACCCCATGATAGGTTCACCTTAGGGTCGCCATAAGTCAGAAACAACTTCAAGACACACAAGAACAACAAATACCATACTAAGTGTCTGCTGGATTGCAGACTTCACTTAGCTAATTACTAATTACTATAAAGTTGAACTTTTCAAATCCCTTTGTATTTTTTCCCCTCTAGTCCAAAAGTAAGATGTGCTACTGACTAGCAATAGTTTCATTATAAAATATTAAAAGGTAGGATAAAGCAACAGAGCTGGCCAGTGGTGGTGTGAATGTTAGAGAGTACTCCCAACAAAATTCCTGCTCTTCCATGAAAGACCACTGGGTGGCCTTGGCCCCTCTGAACAAATCTTGTCAAAAAAACAAAACAAAAACCCAAACCCATAATAGGTTTATCTTAGGTTTGACAGAAGCTGGAAATAGCTTGAAGGCACTCAGCAACAGTAAAGGATCAACCAACCAACTACCCAAGCAACTCACCCATTCACCGAGCAACCAACTTGCCATTTAGTTCTTCCCTGTGCATAGAGTGGTATATTGATTTATTTGGGGATGAACTTATTCTTAGAAGACCTTGACTGTTCCATCAAAATTTGCATGCAACAAATCATTCTAACCCAAAATCATGACAAACTTAAAAGTAGGTAACACTTATCTTTGGAAAGAACAAAAAGAGTTGCTGCAAAAATACTGACCTGTGATGTCTTCAACAGTAGGAGCCCTCTCACTTCTGAAGTTCAATTCAGCCTTCTGCTTGTTTCCTGTGAGAGCAGCATATGACACCACACTTCCGCACTGCACCTTGTTTAAATAAAAAAAGTTTAGTGTATGTAGTTTCTGATGGAAAATATACATACTCCCTCCTCTCCTTCTGCACCATGCCACCAGATACATTTTGTGTGTTCAGCACCTTGCAATTTGTCAAAGTTAAAGGGTTAACACAATGAGACATGATGAGGAGTGGATGGGAATGCCTTTGGTCAGTTCAGGGCCATACTAAAGCCCTAGGGGGGGGAATGTTTTGAAACCTTTTGATGCTGTACTGCTGACTCATGTAAACTATGCTGTCGCCTCAACCAGCACTGAGCCGCAAACAGAGGACCACACAAATATAAAAAAGAACATCCAAAACACCTCCCTCCTATTAACTCTATCTTATCTCTGAAGTCCTCCTGCAGCCCAGAAAGCATTTTTGCTCTTCATGCTAGTTTGGCTGCCCATTGTCTTGACTGCCTTTGCACCAGAATCCAGCTGCTGCACCACTGAATTTTGGATCAGGCAATATCTATCTACTGTGGTCTGAACCACAGGAAGTTTTGAAAGACACCAGTGCAACCGGAAGAATGAGCAGAATTTTCAAAACAGGGTCACTTCTTTCATGAGAAGGCCGAGCATGGTGCTTCATAATGCACGAATTGCAAAACATGCCCTGGCCACTTAGAAAGAAGAGTACAAGCAGAGATAAAGTCCAATTCCAAACGCACTTAGAAACAGAAGCATAAACAAATGAGATTTCCTTCTACATAAGCACAGCAAATTTTCTTCCTGTGTTTCTCATTCATGCAAATTTAGCACCTCTGAGCTGGCAAAATGAGCATGTAATACCGTTCTAAAGCTAAAATCTTCTATACACTTACAACAAAGGGACTTACACCTGAGTATACCTAAACAGGATGGTGCTATAAAACCCCTCGTGCCAGAGGGAAAAAAGTTGTCACATGCCACATTAATGTATCACTGGGAGAGAAGCAAAGCTGGCACAAAAGTTGTTGGCAAAGCTGCAAAGCGCTCATGAAGCCACTGACTGGACAAGGCACATTTCCATGGAGAATGTAACTAAGGCACTGTTGGATGGCCTAAGCAGTGACAGACTAAGAAAACAATAATGTTAATTTTGCACTGAGAAATTTATTTCTATTCATGTGTAAACCACATTTAGAACTTTAAAAAAACCATTCTCCATTCCCCCCTCTTTTTTCTAGCAGTCCCAAGCAGTTATAGTCTCTTTGTGTTTTCAGATAGGGAGCCCTTCAAAAGACATCAAATAATGCCAGTCAAAATCTGTAGGATTCAGTAATAAGTATTTTTGGAAGAGTAGCAGTGGTAGTATTCCACTGCAGTGGTACATGTAAACAGAGAAGTTTCTTTGTGTATAGTGTTATCTATAGTCTGCCTCAGGAAAGCTGGAAACCACCTTTTTAAAACATGTGTATTGTTTCCTAGCTGTTTTTGTTTAGTATTAAGTGTTTGGTATATTTTCTTGTTTATATTTTTCTTTCTTGTTTGGTTTATTTCCTACATTTATTTGCAATTTGTTTTTTAAAATGTTTTGTTTATAAATATTCTGAAAAATTTTATTCTAATATATAAAAGTCAAAGTTTGTTTGTGTCAGGTGAAGACCTCATATGATTGGCTGTGTCAGGTGAAGACCTCATACGATTGGCTGCCTGAGAAGATTCTATGGAATCCTGGGGTTTGCAGTTTAGGGAGGGGCCTTTAGAATTCTCAGCCAGAGAGCTCTTGGACCTCAGTCAACTGTGTCTGTCTTGAACAGGCCAGTTGCTATGGAGATGAGGCCTGGCAGCAAGGAGGAGGGCAGTGTATTCCCACAGGAACCCAATCTCTGCATGTTAATAATGCTGAATACAGATGGATTGGAGAATATGGGGGAAAGTTTACAGGTACTGGACAAGACAGTTTGGGGAATTAGAGATACAGGATCTCAAATCTTTCTAACAAGTATTACCTACGAGAAAATAAAATCCCAGGCAATGCTGGGTTTATATGCTAGTACATTTATTTAAAAAAAAAACAGTTCAAAAGAAGGACAAAATCACTGATGGGAAAAAGGGGAAGAGGATGATATTTGGAGACGTCCTCAGATTCTGTGAATCAGACAGAATGACATGAAAAAAGCCACGACGTGAAAGCACTCTCAAGCCTCTCAGTTAAAACCTTAGTTATACTGATGGTACTATGGCCATCCTAAGGAGCTACAATGAAACAAGGACCAACACTCCATTCTTTCCAGAATGTGGAAAAGTTATTTTTGGATAAAGCACTCAGAATCCCCACCCAACATAGCCACAGGATTCTGGGAGCTGAAATACAAAAAAGGGCAATATTTCCAAATTCTGTTTCATTCTCTATGGTCCTAATGCCTCAACTAATCAGCCCCTCCTACAGGAACACGGATAATGCACTCCTAGTTCTAAGGCAGTAGATAAAAGTTCTAAGAATCTAAGTAAGAGAGTGCGCCTTATTTGCCACCTGCTGAACCTCAGCAAGCCATCACACCCATTTTTCCAAAGATATTTTATTATGGGGAAAAATGCTATTTTAGACATAATACAGGCTTCCTGAGGGGGTGAAATAGCTTTTGATTGGCCAGTCACACCTTCTGGAGATCTTGCAATGGGAAACTGTTAGCCCCCTCCCCATCCTTGGCAATAAATACAATAATAGCAAAGTGCACAAATAACAATTGGCTTCCTTTCTGACACCCCAAACTGTTGCCTGAGGCAGTTGTCTCACTCTGTTTAAGGTCAGGAGCAGCTCTGACTTTAGCCATGCAAATCTTGCAGTACTGGCTTGTGCCTCCTCCTTGTTCTTGAGAGAATTATGTTGTCCTGAAGTCCTTATTTCCCACATACAAATCCATCTATGTATTAAAAATACAAAGGGGACAAGGCTGTGTAGTCTGCATTCACGTGTCTGGACACAAAGCCTTACTGGGAAGTTGTGCCAAAAACTGAGAAGGCAAATGACAGTTATTTGTGCTGGAAGATTTTTTCTGCACATGCAGTTAAAGTGATCTTTTTCAGTCAGCAAGAAAAAGCTTTCTGTGGTAGCCCCCCCAAGTGTGAAAGAAGCTGAAGGGAAGTTGAAGAGTTCAGGAAGTTACTTGATGTTTGCTCAGGAGACACTGCCCCATTGTCTTTGCATTCTGCTTAAAACTGATCTAATTCTGAAAGGCTAGAGAAGAAAAACGCTAGCACTCTGTGGACAAAAACAAGCCTCAACTGCAAAGAAGTCAACATATGCAGGGTTCAAGTACACCATCTTCAGGGAGTTATAATGCAGCAAGGATAGCCAGGAAGCATCAAAAACACCTGGCTCATGTGACTCCATACCACATCCAAACTGGAGTCTTTTCAGATCTCCTGCCATCTCTCACTAGAGAAAATGAGTGGGTAGAGAGTTGAGACAGCTCCATTCTGAATGTGTGAGGAACAGGAAGTACAAAACACTTGTGTTTCCTCTTCCCCTCACTCCCTTACAATCCTAATATTCAGATATGATCCTGTATGTAACCATAACCTGAAAAGCAACTTTTGTGGACTTCTTGTTGTTGCTGTGTGCCTTCAAGTAGCTTCTGACTTATGTCAACCTTAAGGTGAATCTATCATAGGGTTTTCTTGGCAAGATTTGTTCAGTCTTTGCCTTCCTCTGAGGCTGAGAAAGTGTAATCTGGCTAAGGTCATCCAATGGGTTTCCATGAGTGAGTCAGAATTCCAACCCTGGTCTCCAGAGTTATAGTTCAGGGCTCAAGCCACTACTCCACACTGGCTCTTTTTTTGGACCACAACTTTCAAATCCCAGAGACATCTTGGGTCACTGTGTGAGGAATTCTGGGAGCCATAATCACTTTTCCTTTTGGGTCTTAAGTCTGATCCAGTAGGGCACTTCTTGTAGATTTTTAGATATAGAAGGTGCTGCCTAAATGAAGAAGATAACATCAGGATTAAGCATCTGTTACAACATAGGCTGCCAATGGATTCAGGATGCTCACCATTTTTAAGAGTGCTGTCACTGGTGTTTTAGCTCCTACAGGCCTGAATTGTTTTGATCAGTCCCAGTAAGAGCAGACCTATTGAATCAATTGTTGAATTTTGAGTCAACACATAGGTAAATCCCATTGATTCAATAGGCCTGCCTTTGCTGAGACTATTGACAGGATTCAGCCCACAGAGTCCTTTACCCCAAAAGACAGAAGGCCTCCCTCTTTACAAACAGTGCTTCATTACTTTGGGACAGCTTCCAAATCTCATAGAGCCAGAAAGAAAGCAAGTGTGAAAGGCCTACACATTCTATTATTTTGCACTATGTAATGTACCAAATAGGGATAGAAGCATCTCCTCATAACAATATATATGACTTATAGTGCATACACAGGTTTAGGGCAGGGGAGAGTTCCTTCTTTGGATGTGAAGCATGATTCAGTTACATACCCTCTTCCTTGGCCGTCTCTCAGAGATTAACCACATCAGCAGTTCCCTGAAAGAAACCATTAAGAACAAGTTTCCAACTATGGCCTACTACTGTTAGGTCAGTTTCCTCTCACCAGAAGCAATTTCCTCCTGACATCACCTGAGGGACAGGTAGAACTTGGGGGGGGGAATACTTTTGGACTATAATTCCCAAATCCTCCTGGGAGCAGTGGTTCTGGGAGCTATACTCTAAAGTAAGTATTTCAAGCTCTGGAGAGAGAACAAAGAATGAACCCTTGACCATCATGTTGTCTGTAAGCAACTGCCATTTATATTCCTCAGTGACATATCCACACTACAGAATTGTAGCCCTATTATTCCACTATAATTGTCATCGTTCTGTCCTATGGGATCTTGGGACTGTCAGTTTAAGCCAGAGCATTCTAATGACTCAAAAGACTACAAACCCCAGGATTCCACAGGATGGAATAACAGCACTTAAAGTGGAAGAATAGCATTATAACTGCATAGGGCCCGTGGTCACTTTGGGGTGGGTGGGAGAAGGGATTCACATGAACCCATTGAATGTTCAAATGAAGGCGTAAAAGAGTTCCCAGGATCATACCGCACTTCCCCTCAACCCCATATGCCCAATAATTCTTCACACAGAGAGATGTAGGTGTGGACAGTGCTGGCATCCAAGGAGGATTAGGCAAGGTGCCACCTACAGTGTAGGAGCTCTTCATGCAGAGATGGAAGCATAGAAAACTCATTCTCACAAAGATTCACAGCATACAGAGGAGGAAGATCAAGCACATCTTGTGATGGATGGTATTAGATTGCAGCCTCCTTCTTTCAACACATGCAATGAATAGTGTGTTATCCACATCCCCATTGTGTCAATTAGATTGTTACCTGGGAGGCAATCTGTCTTGGCTTTTGTTTTTGTTTTAATGTGGCACTCAGACAATCTTTGCTACCTGTGTCACTCTAGGAGTGTAAGAATCAGACCATTACAGAGTCCTAGGCAATTTTGTAGCATCTGCCCCAGCTAAAAAATAAAAGAAACCTGGAGAACAGAGTGTATTCCCTCCTTTAAAATGCCCCTGCTACTTGGTTTCATCCAAAAAAGAAATACAGGAAGCCCCTGCCTTTGACACCCCATTATCTGACAACTCACTCTTTCAGTGCTTCCAAATTAAGGACAAGTTCCATTAATTGGACAGGGCTTCCTCTCTTTCATCAGTTCAGGCTTGCTTGCAACCACTTGCATGCATATGCTGTTTGCAAAGAGAGCTGAGATACGATATGGGGAAGGTATCAAGCCAGTTGAGAGATTTTGCAAGCAGCGCATGCACAGGCAGTCCCAAGTGAGCCTCTGTAAGTCCTTCATGCTCCTTACAGTACAGTACATGAGTTCTGCTTTTCAATCAGTTCTGTTTTCTGATAGTGCTCTGGTTCCTAAACTGTGGAAACCTTAAATTGTCTTTCAAACTGTAAGGGCTCCTTAACACTACGCAGTTATAATGCTGTCCCTCCACTTTAACAGCCACAGTTCCATCCTGTGGAATCCTGAGATTTTTCAGTTTAGGCAAGGGCACTTAGAATCCTCAGCCAGAGAGATCTCTGTTGCCTCTAGCCAAGTGAAAGATCTCAGAATTCCACAGGGTGGACCCACACAGTTGAAGTGGAATCACAGCACTGTAATTGCATAACATGAAACGGCTCAAAGCAGGGGGTGGGCAACTGTTGAAGGCTGGGGGACCACATTAGCACTCCCACCACAAAAAAAGAAAAAAGAAAAAAGTTTGCACTTAAATGCAAAATGCCCCCAAATCCCCTCTAGGAGACATTGTTTTGGGCCTTTCTGGTTTCCTAAAGGGTAATTGAATGCGGGGGGGGATTTTTCTTAGAAAGTTTCATCCACGCTTGGATTAGATCTATTTTTTAATTATTATTATTTCTCTCTGTACTCTCCAGCAGCATTCTCCAGGACCACAGAGAAAACTCTGTTGTCACTGTTCCTTCAAATAGTAAAGATTGAAGTTTGAACTTTCTTACTTACAAAAGGTGTGCTCTATGCAGAATTTATCATAAGAAGGGTTGCTCTTTATTTATGCCTACCTGCCATAACTATTAAATCCATTTTGTTCTTGACGCAATTTTCTGGGTTTCTGAAGGAGTTCAACATACAAATTGACAGAGCAGCCAAATCACCATTGATTTTTTTTTTTACTACATTCTGTCAGCTACCTGCAGTCCTCCAAACTGTTAAACTACAACTCTCATCAGCCCCAGCTGGCATAATGGCAAGGGATTATGGTTGCTACAGTCCAGTCACTTCTGGAGGGTAGCAAACTGTCCCCTGTGTTACATCATGAGGAATATCTGCTGTGGGCAATCAAAATCTGAGGACATTCACTTATCAAATGGTATAGTTATTTGACACAAACACGGGGGGAGGGGGGCAGGAAAGTAGCAGAATTCTGTTAAGTTTCACTTTCCATGCTAGTTCTTATGCTCTGGTAGGAGCCAGAGGAAGCCTCTGTTTTAGCTCTAATAAATCTTTAAGACTGGGTACCCAGTTCTGGGCACCCCAATTCAAGAAGGATACTGACAAGCTGGAGCAAGCCCAGAGGAGGGCGACCAAAATGGTGAGAGACCTGGAAGCCCTGCCCTATGAGGATAGACTTAGAGAGCTGGGTATGTTTAGTCTGCAGAAGAGAAGGTTAAGAGGGGACATGATAGCCATGTTTAAATATCTGAAGGGATGCCATGTAGAGGAGGGAGAGGACTTGTTTTCTGCTGCTCCAGAGACCAGGATAAGGAGCAATGGATTCAAGCTGCAGGAAAGGAGATTCCACCTGAAGCTCAGGAAGAACTTCCTGACAGTCCGGGCTGTCCGGCAGTGGAATATGCTGCCTCAGAGTGTGGCGGGGTCTCCTTCCTTGGAGGTTTTTAAGCAGAGGTTTGATGGCCATCTGTCGGGAGTGCTTTGAGGGTGTTCCTGCATGGCAGGGGGTTGGACTGGATGGCCTGTGTGGTCTCTTCCAACTCTACATTTCTATGATTCTATGAAAATGTTACAACTTCTCTTTCAGAAGAGCCTGTGTATGTATATGTACCTTCAAGTTCTCTGCCAGCTCATGACAATCCATGAATTTCATAGTGTTTTCTTAGGCAAGGAATACTCGGAGGACCACACCCTCCAAGATTTCACAGATTAAAAACTGGGACAAGTGAGGCCACACAACATCAGAATGGGATCAAGATGGCAAAAGCTATTAATGAAGTGGGACAAACAAGCTAGGAGGGATTGCAGAGATTTGGTTTTCCTGAGCCTTCTTGGAAGGCCAAGACTCCATTCCTCTTCTCTTCTCCTCTCTCTTGAGTTAACTGAATGAAAACTACTTTTGAAGTTTGAACTTGATTCGCAGCATTAGAAGTAAGCTTGAGGACAAAGAGGGAGGTGGAAGGAGGAAAGTAAGACATTTTAAAAACAGCTGAAAAAGTGTGACTGCAAAGGCTTAATCAGAACTATCCCTGCCAAACTGGGACAATTAGAGGGTATGAGAGCCCTGAAATGAGTTAATCCAGGATCTGGAGGCGCAGGCTGCTGTTTTGGAAAAAGAAGAGAGGGAAGGAAAACAAGAGAGAGACCAAAAACCCAAGCTACACACACATGTATTTAAAGACCGGGGTGCGGGCTTTCTATGAGAAATTGCCCAGTCTTCTTTTACTAGCAATACAAGGATAGTAGGGCTATTCAAATCCAAACTGGCTAGTATTGTCAAGTCTACATGAGTGTACTCGATGTAGCGTGGGTGAAGAGTGGGTGGAGGCACTTAGGCACAAATATGACTCAATTCACACAGCACAGGACTCTGCCAAAGGCCATCTTGTTGCTATGTTGGCAGCCAGATGACATTAGTAATACTGCAGACCCCAGAAGTTGAGGAGGAAGCTTTAGACTCTAAAAGGCCTATTTGTTCAAACCAATCAGTCACCTTCCAGTTTGTACTAGCAGCTCAGATACGAGGCTGCTTCATACAGACAGACTAGCCAACCATTGTCTGTTTTAACCAGCAGTATCCACTTCATCATGCACATCACTTAACCATAGTCTTTGGGAGATTTTTCTGGGTGGCAGTCTATTACTTCAGCTAACAATGGTTCCTATCACTGAGTTGAAAAATGCTAGCACATGTATGTGTGCTGTCTTACTCAATGATGAGCAGGCACTTCAGTGTCATGAAAAATCCATCCCAAACCCCATAAGATGAGGATGTTGCTACGGCAGTCAAAATGGAATCATAGTTCTATGACTGTACGGTGTGAAAGGGCCCCTAGGAGTGAGCCAACTACCACAGCCCATCATTTGCATTCTAATAAAATGCAGTGGTATCATCTTATTTCCTCTTTAACATGCATCTGTTCTTGTATTTTAGAATACATAAAAACAAGGAGAACAACTCAACCATTTTGGACCTATCACAAGACAGAAATATCAGAGTAGCAAACTTTATGTAAACATTTCAAGTCCTAAGGAAAATAAGCTCAGCAAAGATTTTTAAAGGCAACATACATTTTAAAGTACAAAAACATGATGTGTTGTATCACAAAAATTGAGCCTTTCCTGCTGCAATCATCTAAGATCCCTGCAGCTATTTTGATCTCCTTTTGTTAATTATCAGCACCTTAGGTTGCTGCAAATTAATGAACAGTGGGTGTTAGTTATAGAGGGTGAACTAGAGCATGTGAGATATAGGCCAAGTCTCCCATTGATAAGAGTATTTAATGCACACCTAGAAGAACTGCCTCACAACATTTAAAATAAGCTCATGTCACTGGTGACCAAAAGTTTAGATTTCACAGCATAAAAGATCGCCTCCAGGCCTCAGTCAGAAAGCAACCATTTCACTAAAGAACAATTTTTTCCAAGAAAGTTTTGTTCTACTTTATTAAGATGTCAAGAGGAAATTTTGCTGGACACATTGCTTTGCTTATTTTTATTCTATTTCCCCAAAGCTGAGACTCAAAGTGGCTCACAGTTTAAAGAACAATACAATTAAAAACATACAAAAGGTGAACATTAAAATGGAATTAAACTATTACAGTATTAAAACAATTCAAACTGCAGCTTATAAGAATAAAATGCAATTTAAAAAAAGATAAAAAGCTATTTAAAACAGTTCACCTAAGAGAATACAGCACCCCCTAGCCTGTTCTTTAAAAATGTTTTGTTTTAAAAGCCTTTTGGAATAAAACGGTTTTAGCCTGGCAACGGAAAGACAACAAGGAGAAGGGAGTCCCAGAGTCTAGGGACAGCCACCAAGAAGGCTCTCTCTTCTATCCCCAACAAGTTTTAATATTAATACTAATAGGGATGATGATGATGATGAAGGCACACAGCAATGACAATTTCTTCTCCAACCAGCATGGTGTAGTAGTTTGAGCACTGGACTACAACCGTGGAGATCTGAATCCCTGCTCAGCCATGGAAATCCACCGGGTGACCTTGACCAAGTGACACCCTCGGCCTCAGATGAAGGCAAAACCAAACCCCCTCTGAACAAATCTTGCAAGAATACCCCATAATAGGTTTGCCTTAGGGGTTGCCGTAAATCAGAAATGACTTGAAGGCACAACACAACAACAACAAAATATCTTCCAGTTCTAAATACTGAGTTTGAAAACAATAAAATAGGCAAGATCCAGTACCACAAGGAAGGTAAAGAAGGGCTAAATATCAGGAGAAAAGTGAATCCTTCCTTTATCCACAAGTAAGAGAGCTAATTTAGCAGAAAACCTGAGCTGGATACAGGAATCAGGAAATCATGCAGACTGAATGTCACTTCAGCAGTGACCTCACTAGCTGGAGCTACCTGCTCTTAGCCTCAACCTCTTTTCTGCAAAGTGGGCATAATAAAAATGAGCCTGTGAAAAACTTTGAGTATTGTTTCCCTTTTATACAAATGTTAGTTATCATTATTAGTTTTCCAAAAATCTCTGACACATGCAGGATGGCTGGGATTTCAATCAGTGTGTAGGAATGAGCCCTCGAAAATGGGCCAAGATTAAAGGAAAGAATGCCAGATGGTTGCTTCCAATTTCAAGTGAATTAGCATTAGGATTTTTGGAATCTGCAGTACAATGTTGTCTTGAGTACTGTAGCTGTGTTTGCCAGCCAGAAAATAAGTATCCAAGTATTTTGATGTAGGGGCTGAGGGGGGGGGCAGGGTGCAAGATGCTCACTGGAGAAGGAAATAACTTCAGATGAAGCTAACATAGCACACAGAGCCATCTGGTTGTGTTTGGCCAGTGGAAATTCTTGTTCATGTATTATTATTATTCAAAGCTAAATCACCTCAAGATGCATGTTTAGAAGTTTTTAGAATAAGCTAACAGTACATTCGTGCACATTAGCCATTCCTGAGCACTAGTTAATCAAGTATAATGCTTATTTCTCAAACACCCCCTTGCAAAATAGAACTCACACCTCATTTTCAGATAATACATCTTATTTCCTTTCTTTCTCCTAACCTTAAAGCCATCAATGCAATCCTACTAGGAATATGTTTTGGATTGGGATGAACCCCTAGCTAAAACATATTATCATCCAGTTCTGCCAAGAAATAAAGTAATTGTTGGTGTTCTCCTTTTTTTAAAAAATCAAAATGGAAATATAGCACAAAAATTCATCTATTTTCCTGTTTCCCTTCTGTTAGTCCTACTTCCTTCAAAAGGGGCTACTACATTGACAAATTTCATCCAGTTCTGAGTAACAGGGAAAAGTTATAGCTGGTTTTTCCCCCAAGAATAGTCAGTAGGAGACAACAAGATTTCTATTTGCTAACTGAGGGTCAACTTCAGGCCTGAGTCAAATCAGACTACCTTTAGGTTCCAAATCAAATGGCCTATTTTCTGAAATACTACTTTTTGGATTTGTGGTCAGGGCACCCCTAAAATCTAGGCTTCTGGTTGGAAGCAAGTTCTAATCATTTTGAAGGAATTTACTCCTGGATTAAAAGCACAAACCATATGAGCTGTGACAAACCAGATTGTTTTTTTCTTTTGTAAGCAAAGATATTCTGTGGTGTTCATGAACAAAAGAAAAACATGTAAATTGAATGGTAGGAGCCATGTGAACTCCATTTCTTTCCTCTTTAAGAATGCCTTCAGGATATGGTCTGTTCTGGGATTGGAAGAAATGAGACTGGAAGTAAGCCCCACTGAACTCATTGGGATTTGCTTCAGGTTGAAAGACATGTTTGCCAGCTAGATGGTGGGATCCAGACCTTTCAATCTACCTCACCACACACCGTGGCAGGAGCCCATGAAGGTATCCAATTTGTCCCATTTTCAGCCAGGCATGTTCTCAATGAAGCATTCTTGAAGAGGACCACTTTCTAGCACTGGAATGCCAGTCCTCTGAAGGTCTGCCAAAGCTAGAGAGGCTGATCCATCAGAGGAAATGCAAAAGGTTTTTTAATTAGATAAGCATGGGCTTACTTTCATGACCTAAGCCTACAAGGCTATTTTAGACCCTTTAAACTCCTACTGATTCTGATTAAGAAGTTGGTTGCTGGCCATGACCCCTTCAAGTCCAAACTACTCAGTCACAGAGTGGTGAAAACAGGCCCTTTTACTTTACTCGGGCTCAAGTCGCCGAGATTCCTTTAAGGCTGAGAACACTGAAAGCAAAAGTCCTGGGAATCTGCATGGATTCTATTTAAAGGGTCTACTGTTGCACAACAGCTCATGTGATATTGCCGAATGAAAAGCAAGGCTCAACACTGCTATCATTGTACACAGGAAGAACCAAGTAAACAGCCATTGGTGGGAGAAAGCACTACATGAATACAACACTCTGAAGCTGAGTTTGAGAGAAGGCAGTCTGCTTATCCAAACATGGAGCCCATTCACTCAGCAGCATGGCCTTTCAGGCCCACATTCCAAGTTCTTGGGTTCAAATACAATTGCCCCTCCACAATCACTAGGGTTAGGGGCACCGGACCCCCATAGGAGATGAAAAACTGCAAATATCACAATACGTGTCTGTGGAAAGAAGATGGAAACATGGTGGGGAGAGCAGACATCCAGGGTCTAAACGAGGTTGGGGAAAGGGTGTGAGCCAGCATAGTGGCCCTATACTTCCTCTCTCTTGCCCATCTCTTTCCTTGAGTGTGTGGGAAGCATCAGGAGAAGGTTTGTAGTGCTGTGAGTCATTCTTGGCTGGCCAGACAAGGGTTGGTGAAAGAGGATCAGAGGTGGGCTTTTAAAGTGCAGTGCAGCCTGATCAGAGCCACTGAGAGGGAAGGTTCCCCTGGAAAAGAAGCACTTGGTGGGGCAGGGGTTGGGGAAATTTGCAAATAATCAAATCCCTAAAAGTGAAACCTGCAAATGTGGAAGGCTGATTATAAGTGACTATCCTATAATTCTGAGAAGTTGATGTTCTCAACATATTGCGGGAGCCACAGGAATAGACACTAATAGAACCACATAAAGAGCAGATGTTGCCAATAATGCACACATGGGACGATAGAACAGCAGGTCAACATTTGCTGCAGAAGTCCAGAAACTAAGAAGTAATTTTGTTACAAATATAAAATTATTTGCAATGAATTAATTCTTTCTTAGTAATGAAAGCATAAGAAAACTGAATTGTGCCAAGGGAATCTCAGTCCTTCTGCAGTGTAACAGTAGTAACAGGGCTGCGGCATTACTAATTGCTGGAAAAATATCAGCTAATTCAAGCGCTCACTCATGCCGTGTGCCTCTAGATGGTTTTTAAACTAAAATTAATTACCTTAATTATATCCGCAATATTGGGAAAGTTAAAAACTACTTTGAAAAACTGCAAATGTAACACTAACCACTGTTGAGCCTTCCAACTATATTTGTAGCTGCTTTTTAAAAGTAACTTCTTGAGTTCTTACTGGATTGGGAACTTCTAAGTCAAACATCACTGTGGGGATTCCTCATCTGACCCCAATTTTTTTCTGCCATTACTTCTGATCATCAATCAGAGGTAAGTGATAAAGGGCTGTTTATAGTCAGAAAAGCTGCTGAGGTGAATTAAACTCCATTTTGCAGTTTGGGAACCCATGGCATGACTCTGCCCCATGTTCTCAGCCCTGCCTGCTGCTGGAATGTGACCCCACCAGAGACCCTATCCAAACTGGAATTTGATCTCAGGCCAACCCCCCACCCCCAGTTCCTTTCTGTTCTGTGATGTAAGAGTTATATTGAGCCAATATGGTATAGTGGTTTGGGCATTGGACAAGAACCACTGGGAGACCAGGCTTTGAATCCTTGCTTGGCCATGGAAACCTGCTTAGGTGACCTTGGGCAAGTCACATTCCCTCAGCCCTCAGAGGAAAGCACCTGCAAAACCCCTCTGAACAAATCTTGCCAAGAAAACCCCATGATAGTTTCACTTTAGGGTTGCCATACGTGGGGAAAAACTAGTGGGCACACAACAACAACAGAGCTACACTAGTATTAATTATAGAATATACAGCACCACTTGGATCATTATATCTCCTTTGCCTGGAGGAACAGAGTGAAAAGAGAATCAAATAAATGGTGTTATCAGAGTCCAGCGCTCCTCAGGTTTCTTTTTCAGGCCAAAGAATTGGACAGAATACTGCCTGCAAATTTTGCCACTCACAGTGTAGGTGCTTAAACAGTGCAGCCCTTTAAAATGTGTGACAGTCCTTTGTTGTTTCTTTTAATCATTGCTAATCACTTGACACTGAAGGAGGGCTTTCCGGAACAAGAATATACCAAATCAGTAATTACTATAAATGCACACATAACAGTACCTAAGACATACTAAAAAGAGAGAGAGAGAGAGAGAAAGGAAAGGCAGCCAATTCAAACCCTTATCTGATAAATTTTCAGTGGAAAGATGAGCTATCAGCTCATGGCCAGTTCTTTGAAGTCATGTTTCAAATTGATCAAAGAATGGCCTTCATAAAATTACGTTTTTGGAACCACGGTATCAGACAAAACAAAGCAAAATAAAAAAAACCCAACTGTTAGATCTGCAACACTCATGACTGAGTTAATTACAGCAGAGGAACTTGCATATTTGCACAAGCTTGCTGTTTTAGAAGCCACACAACTACAGTTCTAAGTCTATACCCTGCTTTTCTCATGGGAATTTACATGTCAAGGCCAGCAGGATTTAGAGACAACCCAGCTAAACATCTGGACAAAAACTATGCAAAGAAAGGCAGAAAGCAGGTCAGAGCAGAACTAAGAAAAGTAACTTTTGAATTGTAAATCCCAGAATCCTAAAGCCACTGTGGTCATGGGCCATCTGGCTGGGGGATTCTGGGTGCTGTAGCCTAAAAAAAGTGATTTTTTCCAAGTTCTAGGTCCATTTTCTTACAACTCCTTATAGTTTTAAGGGGTGGGAACAGCTATACTGTAGTTTTCTTCCTCCAGTGTTGTATGGAAGGGGATTTCCAGCTATTTTTCATGTTCTTTTTGTATTTAACTGGCATGACCCTGTTAAATTGTTGTAATTCTTTTTTACTTCAACTGGTGGTAGAAAGGAAACTCAGATAGTTTCAAAATGAGAGCAAAAAGTGTTCACTATTTTGAGCTATCAACATTCATTTGAAAAGAGATGTTTTCACAAGAAGAGCGGACTTTTGTTCTATAGGCCCCTCTCCCTCTTTGGTGTCTTGTCACTTTCTCAAAGCACCTAAATACCATAAAGGCACAAGATCTCCTCTGATCTTGGAAGCTAAGCAAGGCCAGCCCTGGTTAGTACTTAGATGGGAGACCACCAACAAATACTAGGTGCTCCAGGCTATGCTTCAGAGGAAGGAGCTGGCAAAACTACCTCTGAGGATTCCTTGCCTAAGAAAACCCTATGAATGCGGTCACCATAAATTGACAGGTGACTTGAAGCTGTATGTATACACACACACACTCATCCCATGTACACACTTACTCACTCACTTTTCAATTGCCACTGCTACAAACAGAGTCCTTTCTCTCACAATCTCCAGTGAAAACAAGGCAGGCAAGGGTTACAACCCACGGAGAGCCATATACTGAGAAGCCTCTAGGAAGAAGTATTGAGATTAACTCAACCATATTTTTTCTTTAAAAGCAAGGGGTGGACTCTCCATGTGCCCTGCACGACCACGCTGACTGGGAATGATGGGAGTTGTCCAAAAGGTAACTATTTAAGCTCTTTTTTTAGTAGTCAGAAACCAATTATTTTAGTTTTCTCCTGAAAAGTGGGGAGACAGTGTTTCCTCTAAAATTTGTTACTAAACTGGTATTAAACAAATAGAAGGGTGGACCTATAACAGCAAATAATTATTTTCAAAAAGCAGTTTCCAAGGTCTATGTCTCGATATGTTTTTGTTATATTTATTTACTTATAGTTTGCCTTTTCCTCAGTTTGGGACTCAAGACAGCTTTCAACATAGCTAAAGTTTTATAACATGCAAATGTTTAAAAAATGTGATCAACATATTAAAAAATTAAAACTGTTTAAAATAGAAACCATTAAAAGGAAAACAGCAAATAGAAAATCTAGCGCATTTCACAAGGCCCCTTCCAATTAAGCAATAAGTTTTCCAATGGTTGTTGAAACAAAAAAGTCATAACCTCCGTGCAGAAAAATCACAAGGAGGGTGTTAGTCTGACCTCTCTGAGAAGGGAGTTCCGGAGACTGGGAACAACTACTGAGAAAGGCCACCAGGTGTATCTGTGAGGGTGATGCAACAAAGAGAAGGGCTTTCCCAGAAGATCTGAAAACAGAGGCAAATTTGTATGGGAGAATGCGTTCCTTCATTGTTTGGGGGGGGGAATACATTTTTGCAATTTTATATCATTGACCTGTCTTCAAAGGGGATGACTTTAGAGACACTGCCCCTACCCTCACTGCAGAGACTGTAGTCTTGCCTAGACTCCAGGCTCATCTTCCACACCAAACTAACTAGGCAATTGGGTCTTATGCAATGTACACAAGTGTTTGAGAGTAATAGTGAGACATGCATCCGTCTTTATAAATGTCTGTTATCCTTGTAGCAATTGGGACATTTCATTGCTAAATCTAGTTTCTAGGACTTCAAGGGCAGTCTTATTCACCACAACTGCTTTACACTCTTTAAGTTTACACACTCACTCTCCTATAGCTTGTATTGGTGAAAATGCCTTAATACAGTTTGTTTGGTTTAAAGTGCCTTAAGCTATATAGCCTGTACACAGTTACCTGGGAGTAAGCCCCACAGAGGGATTTACTGCTGACATCAATATGCTTCCATTGCTAGTTATATCATGCTTTTGTAAGATGTCTTGGAAAACTGGTTGAAGGGCAGGGTGAAAATACATTTAAAACATTTAAATTAAAGGTTTAAACACTTAAATTCAATTAAATTTTAAATTCATATTTAAAATGCGAAAACACATTTAAAAAGAAATTCTGGCCAGTTCTTAATTTTGTTGTTCATTTCAGTTCAGAAACAGAATTAAGCCATGCTTTAATGCCCTAATATGAAGATACGTGAGCCATACTAATAAAATATACCTGTACTTTACAGCTGCTAGCAATTAGCAGATGACTTGCATAAGTCCATGCCAAGTTATTTATTGATTTTTTTTAAAAAAAAGAACAGAGTGTCACAAAGCAAAAGCAAAAACTAAATTGAAAAATGACAAAGCTAAGTGACGCTACATAGCCAGGATTTTTTCCCCCCTAAATAGCCCCATGATTTTCCTTCCATGAAAACAATTCATACGCAATGGAATTTCAGCCTCAGAATATATGTAGGTGTAATACACTGAAAGCTACAGAAAGCTTCACCGTTACATAGCTATTATATTTATTGTAGATTTTTACAAGCTAACCAGAAAAATGCGGAAGCTGCAAAATTTCAAGTTTTCTTGAAGGGTGATACAGTCTTGATATTCATCTTTCAGAAGAGAAGGGTACAGCTTTCTTGCAGAACACACAGAGGACATGCCTAAACTTATGCATGCAAAGCCACATGTTGGATGGAAGCATCCCCCACCATTTTTGTGGCACCCGCAACCATTACCCAAGCAATTCATGCTTCTGCCATCATTGTCAAAAGAAGCAAAGAGCAACAATGCAGAAATAGGACCTTTTCCTCCTTCCCTATGGAAAGGGAAGGGAACACTCTTCCATATCAATACATAAGCACTCCCTAAGTTGTGAGAGGCTGCTCTGGCACCTTTCTGCATTTATAGAAACCCACTGATATTGCCACCAGAAGGCCAAGCCTTGCTCTAGGTTTTACTATCAGAGTCTAACACTAAAATATTTCAGGTAATAGGGCCTAAGTACTCTAAAGGCACCAGATCCCATCTGACTTTGGAAGCTACGCAGGGTCAGCCCTGGTTAGTACTTAGATGGGAGACCATCTATAAATACTAGATGCAATAGGCTATCCTTCAGAGGAAGGAATTAGCAAAACCACTACAGAAGTTTCCTTGCCTAAGAAACCCCTATAAAATTAATGGGGTCAACGTAAGTCAACAGGCAACCTGAAGGGCCAAGGAAGAAGTCTGCCTGAAAATATGGGAGTCCTGGGCCAGACAGATCATTAATGTAATGAGTTCTTTTATATTGCTGATGGAAATCATGTTGGCTTCTGGATGTTGTTGGACCACAACTCGAAGCATTCTTCTATAGTAGCTCTGAAGTACTCCTATCTCTGTGTTATACTTAAATCCAATTTACCTTCTCAAATTGGAAGGGTCTCTGGATGAAACTCACAAATCCAAATAATCCACCTACCTACCCACCTACTAGCTAGCAGCAGTTACTTTCCCCAGGCTCTGATACATACATCCACACTTTGAAGGGCAGGATTTGGAGTTTGATTTATAAAAGTGCCCATTCAGCCACAGTCTCATCCCATGGCTGCTTTAGTAACTTACCTTCATCCTCAGTTTTGAGAGAGAACGCACTGGCTTTGGAATAAGGTATTTAAAAAGAGAGAGAGAGAGATTATGGATTGTAAAACACCACAGGGTCAGATTGCTAGCATGTGCCTAAATACAAAAAAAGTTCCATGGGGCATTTCATACTGGTTAGCTTCCATCTCTCTATCTACATTGCTTGAGTCATTCCATTTTCATACTGATGGCAACACTTGCATGGATTCCAGGAGAAGTCCCAATGTTGGTTCAAGGCACTTTGCTAACTGGAACAAAGCCCAAAGGATGTCTAGACACATCTCTAAGGGCTGATACTTTAAAATGTCTTACTCCCCTGATTCTAGAACTTTGATATTTTACTTTTTTAAACTATGACTTTGAGAATCCCTCAGCCATCACACGCTGGCTGGGCAATTTGGAGACCTATATTTTGGAAGGAAAAACAAGTTCCATATCTTTGTATCAGCTCTATCCAACCCCCTAATGCCACACAAAGCAGGTTGCTTCACCTGGTGCACAGCAGGACTGGCCCTGAGGAGGTGATGCCATGTCAAAGGGAAAGTGGTAAAGAGAGGGGGGTGGAATGGGAGCAACGAGAGAGACGCCTGTGCATTTCCATCCAAGAAAACTATAGCTCATTAGCTCCCTTATGTGCCTTAAAACTTCCTTATTAAGACAACTTCCTGTTTGCAATACTGCTTTTAAAGCCTCCCAGCAGCAGCCAAGTTCTTACCACTAAAATTTTACAGAAGTTTCCATTATTTAATTACTCAGCCCTTAACACAAGGCTACTGTGATTCTAAACACTTCTTTCATTGTTTTTTTTTCTTTTTCTTTCTGGAAGCAGCATCCCCAACAGAATGAGGCAGCCCTGCTCTGCTGCTTCCACTCAGGAATGAAACAATATCTTGTTGACTTCTTGCTACAGCTGTCAAACTTCCTCATGCCACATCCAGTACAACATAGGACTGAAGTAGCCCAGCATTACTAAGAGGCTAACTTCACAAGCATTGGCAAGCATCAGATACGCAGCCTGCCATCCTGTCTCTTAACAGCAGGGAGTTGCTAATACTGCCAAAAAAGTACAACTGCCAGAGGCAGGTGTCATGCTGTCAGTTTTAGAAGTGGTACTAAGATGGATGTGAATTCCCCACATCAGCCGTAACTGTAGTAGACATTGACTCTGCAGTGGTAGAGCCAGGCATTGCAGGGTTGAATCACCAAGGCTTTTTTATATCGATGCAATTCTTCATTAATTTTTTTCTCAAAGGAAGCAATTAGTAATTTTAGTGATTTTTTTTGAAGGCTGTTTGCAATTTGGAACTCGCTTTGATCAAAATTTGTACAGTGAACTGCATTTTCTCTACAGGAAACTGCCATTCTTTGTGCAGAAAATAATATTTCCATGTGGAATATAATTTTCTGTGCAAAACATGCTGTTTCCCGCACAGAAAATGTTGTTTTCTTAATGTGCAAATCAACCATGTTTCCATTTTGCACAGAATACATCCCCAACTGTAAAGATTCTTATCACTCCAGGATTTTCCTCATAAGGGTTTCTCGGCACTAAAAAAAAAAAAGGTTGTTTTGATACTTTTTATTACAAATTTAATGAATAATAAAAAAAATAAAAAATACCGGTTTCTAAAACTATTTTTCAAGTTTTTTAAATTACTCTTTCTACTACTATTTTTTTTGATCAGCAAGCATAGCAAAGTCACCTGTTGCTCTGTCTCCCACAATGCCTTAGGGCACTCGTTCCTAAAAGCCAGGTCGAGGAACGCCAGACCCTCCTTGGGTTCCTCAGATAGTCACTCCTTCACTTGACATTTATGGTTTTCCAGCTTCTTACTGGGTTCTTCCTGTTTTAAAAAGTTGAGACATCTTCTTTAAAGCTTAATTTTGTGTGTGTGCATGTGTCTTTAAGTCACCTGTTGGTTTATGGCAACACCATGAATTTCCCCTGCAATCCTCTTCTTAAGCAAGGAACACGCAGAGGCGGCTTTGCCAGTTCCTTCCTTTGAAATACAGCCGAAGGCACTTGGTATTCGTTGAGACCTCTCCATGTAAGTACTAACCCTGCTTAGCTTCCAAGATCTGACAGGATATAGCTTTCAGCAAAAATATGCTGTGTACTTGTGGTTTTGAGAGCCACCATAGTGTAGTGGTTTGAGTGTTGGACTACAACCCTGGAGACCAGTTTTCAACTCCCCGCTTGGCCATGGAAACCTCGGAGGACCTTAGGCATGTCACACACTCTCAGCCCCAGAAAACCCCATGATAAGTTCACCTTAGGGTCACCATAAGTTGGAAATTACTTGAAGGTACACAACAACAACAACAATTTGTAGTTTCATTTGGGATGTATCATTCCAAAAAAGTAACTTCTCCAAGTTCCATCCATCCTTTTCCTTTTAGCCGAATCAACTGGGGCTGTGTGTGTGTATGTTTCCCTGCAACTTCTCTAACATTGAATCCATCCCTTGGGCTCAAAGGAATTCCCTACCCTTGTGCTAAAGTATGTTCCTAAATTGCTGAGGTTTCCCAGTGACGTTATTCTTAGGAGCTCTTCTATTTTATTCTGGTATGGGCAGTCTTGAATGGGTTATTAAGACCCATTAGCCTTACAAAAATCCTACTCTTAACACAGATGAAAACAGCAAGAAGTGGTGTGTTAATATGAATCCACAAAACTGCCTGCATTTTTGGATTTTCCCTCGGTGTGGAGATGAGGACGGTGTTCCAACTGTCACCCCAAGGGACTCCACATTAATGTTTGCCACCGTGCTACACTGTAAGTCATAATTAGGATTGCCAGACTGAAAGCTGGGGAGACCTCCTGTACTTTCAATGGCTGAGCAAAGGAAGGAATTTCGGCAGGTGCTGATTGTTACCCAGCCAAGCAATAAGAAACACCTGCTAAAATTCCCCCTCCTACCCAAAGATACAGGAGCCCTCTCCAGTTTTCACTTTGGCAACCCTAGTCATAAGATAGGTTAGTCACAGCCAATGTTAACCTGGATCCCAGTTTTAAGAAGAGTGGCTAGTTGGTTCCATATCCTGGTAAGTATAAAGACGTAGTTAACATCTGTGATGATGTAATGTTCAAGAGGGGCTAAGGGTGGCAAGAGTAGAGTGATGGGAATTCACACCCAAAATGAGAGAACAGAGGGCTATCTCCCTTCTAACCCATTCTGATTAATTCACCATAATGATATTTATAGTAACCATCTTCTTGCATTCTGGGTTTATGGGATATTTCGTTTCAAGGTTATAAGTGTATCTTTTGGGACTATAGCTCAAAGAATCCTGCAGCCACCATAGCTAGTGGCTCTGCCCTGGACCGTACACTTCATCCATTTCCTGTTGTATCCAGTTAATAAGTGTGGTGAACAAGCAACCATATTCTTTAAAGGCCTCAATTAAATTGCATTTTACAGCAATGTGTTAAATTAAGATAGCCAAGAATATTCTGTCCTTGCAAAAACCAAACAAACAAACAAAAAAGGAGAGCTACAAAACAGTATGGCACAGATTTCTTTGCCCAACAGTATGTGTTAGAGAAAATCCTTTAGTAATCATTATAGAATTTAATTCAGCAATCTTGCAAGTCTTGTCATAGAGAAAATTTAAGAAAGATTAAATTAAACTGAGTGAAAATGTTGGCCTAAAGCCAAGAGTTAGACCCATTAGATTAGACCCATTGAACCAATGGGATTTTGAAAAGAGTTCAGTTAGTCTTCTTTAAATGGTACTAAAAATCACATTTAATAATTTGATTCAATGGGTCAACCCTAGCTGGGACTAGCAATTGGATTTACACCTAGGTAATCAACAAATATAAGGTGTTGAAAGCTCAATTTCAGAGGAAGGAACTGGCAAAACCACCTTCTGAGTGTTCCTTGCTGAAGAAAACCCTATGAAATTCATGGGGTATCCATAAATTAACAGGCAACTTGAAGCCATGTGCATACGCACACACCACACACACACACACGCACGCACACTTAAATATTTCAGACAACAATATTGCGCTTCCTTTTTCTGGCATTCTTCTACCAATAGTGCCAGTTAGACTCATGAAGAGTGCTTGTGCCTGAGTTTAGATTATGACCTTGTGGTTGTCTCATGTTATCATATGAACATCCTATGAACATCAGGAATGAATGAGATGCACCCAGTTATTTAAAATAATACAGATATAGATACTTTCCCAAATGGCTAGTCAATAGATTGTTAAACTCTTTACTGGAAATATTCCATTTACTTGATTCTTATTTGAAAATCAAAGCACCAAATAAAGAATATCAAAAACAAACAACAAAAGAGTAATAACAAGATGAAAATAATTAAATTGCATATTCTTCTACACCAACAGCTCTTGTCACTGAGGTCTTCTCCTGCACTGCTTAGGATCTGTTTTAATTTTACAAGCCTAAAAGTCTTTGTCTTTACATTCTTTGGCTGTGGTTCCCCACTTTACACTATTCCCAAATACCTTCGGAAAAACAATGAAACAATGATTTATTTCACATTGCAAATTTTATCACCACCTCAAAACCTACGCAGCTCTAACAGAAGAAACTAGAAGCAAAAGCCCTTCTGTTCTTCATGATAGCACAGTAACAGTCCTTTTCACAGCTGTTGCAACATAAGAACATAAACTAAAGATCCGGGCGGCGGTGGGAGGGGAGGGGGGAAACAGCTAACAGCTTTCCGGAATAAGTGAATATGTGCCCAGAATCCATACCACACATCTGCCCAGGGTAAATACCTAGGTTCACTTTACTTCCAATACAATTTTTTAAATTTTAATTATTCATTTCATGCAAAGAGCACAAAGAGACAGGCCTCTTCAGCTGGGTGAAAGCAACAAGAAACCACAAGATGTGGTTGTTAATGTATTGGCTGCAGCTCTCTGAGGAGTGAGGGATCTATAGTCCACATCAAAGGTATGGTCTTCGTGATGCTGTTGAATTACAAGCTCCCAGCATCCCTCAACATCACTATGCTGGCTAGAGATGATGGGAGCTGTAGTCTGCCAACATCCAGAGGGCCACACTGCCAGACACAGAGCTTGAAACACAGCTGCATATAACACACAGGATTTTATTGCCTCTATTTCCAGACCCAGCTGATCTTTGAACTGGCTCATGGACCCAGGAACACTAAGGTCATTTCCGCACTAGATTGTTATAGCGCTATGATTCCACTTTCAACATTCTATGGAATCCTGGGGTTTGCAGTTTAGGGAGGAGCTTTGAGGCCCCTCTCTAAACTGCAAACCCTAGGATTCCATAGGACGTTGAAAGTGGAATAATAGCACTATTACAGTCTAGTGTGGAAATGACCTAAGAACCAGGAGGGTTGAGCCCCCTGCCCCCACAAACAATTAGGCAATATTGGAAGACCAGAACTCCCATCTAATTGAGCCTACTCAGGCGTTTTCAGTCAGAAGAGTACTAAAAGATCAAGTGCTATGAAATATTAAGGGAGCAATTTTCATCAAGCCTCAGGAATAATAAATTGTTCTCAGGTTCCCAGGAATAATAAAGGCTGCCTGTCATCTATCCTGCACACATTTACTTAGGAGCAAGCCACACTGAACACAACAAGGGTATTTCTAAGCAGACATACTATGTTTGCAATACTTTTCATACCTAAGGATAATTGAATGATAATGGATGGAAAAGTAACTTGCTCTGCCCCAGTAGGCAAAATTACTATCAACCTGCCTGTGATTCCCCCTCACCTTAAAAACAATTCTGAGGTCCCTGCACTGGTGAATCAGAGTGACAGATCTTTTTTTCCCCTGAACTGGGGCCTTGATGGGTGTAGCTTTACTGCTCTAGTAAGAATTCTGTCCCCTCATGAAATGTTTCTTCAGTCTCCAAATTTCCAACACTGTAGAAGTAAGAATTTCTAGAACTCTCATATTTGCTATGCCTGCATTCCCTTGGTAAACTTTGCCTGCCCCTTTTCTTTGGATGCCTAAATTAAATCTCTTAACACTGAGCTTAAGTTTAAAGTTACTGCTATTCTAGAAATGGGGAAATGAAGGAAATTTTAAATTAAGAGAGGACAGAAATCTTATTGTGGGTAAACACCCTTATTTCCCATGCCGTAGCTACACGCTGGGTTTTAGACTTTTAAGCTCGCTAAGGCTGCAGTCCTGTACCTAGTTTCCTGGCAGTAAGCTCCACTGAACTCCATTGTGAATGGCCGGAGAAGTGGGATAAAGCTAGGAATGTGAATTTCAAGGGATAAATTTAAAGTTCTGTGTTTGAGTAGACAGAATCAGATGTACCAGTATCAAACAGATAACACCTAGTTTGAAAGCAGTACATGTTGAAGGATATTTTTTTTTTCTTACTGTAGATCCCCAGGTAATTCAGCAGGGTGATGAGGTGGCTAAAACGGCCAGTGCCTACTTAGGTTGCATATAGTCCTCACCTGGTCTATTGTCTCCAGTTCAGAACACTGCAGTTGGAGGAGACTGATGAAATAGAATTTGTCCAAGAGAGGGTGACTGGGACGGTGAGGTGCTTAGAAAGCAACATTCTTATGGATAAGTTGAAGAAATTGTGTACTTTAGCCTGGAGAATTAATGGTAGTTAAGAGGCAATATGACAGCTGAATATTTGCACAGCATCAACAAACTGACACTGGAATAGCCATCTGTTGTCTGTTGCTCCAGAAGGTAGTTCTTAAAATTACAACAAAGAATTTGGCTAAATGTTGAGAAGAATTTCTAGGTGATGCGTGTTGTTGACAAAGTAACAGACTGTTTCATAAGGCGGTGGAGTTTTTAAAGCAGGGACTAGGGGAGAGCTTTCCAAACTTTTCATGTTGGTGACACACTTTTTAGACATGCATCATTTTGCGACACAGTAATCCAGTTTTACTAGCAAACCAAAGGTTAAACTAACCTCTTATAAGAGATCTGATCATATACATAAATTGTAATAATGAAATGTATGGGGATACAACATATCTCATGAAAACCTTTCATTTACATTTTTAAAAATATATGATTTATTTATAACATATAATATACATTTCCAAAGCTTGAGTGGGGGGGGCTCGTTCTTGGTTAGGGAAGTGACACACCTATACCCTTCAGGCGACACACTAACGTGTCATGACACACCATTTGGAAAGCCCTGGACTAGGGGCTAACCTGTCAGGAACACAGAAATGGCAGGTTTCTTCCACCGGCAGTGGGTTAAACCAGAGTACCTCTGGAGTTTCTTTCCAACCTTATGATCTAATGGGACTTACTTCCAAGTAGACCTGTATAAAATTAGACTTACTATGTCATTGGCCCTGTTTCTTTGTATGCCTTTACATATTCTACTGCCTTAACTGTCATGCCAATGTTCTATTTGCGGACAGGTGGGGGCAGGTTGGAAACAAATTATGGAAGAGCATTCGAACATATGAAAACTCTATTTTGAGTCTGGCCCAGTCCAGCAAGATCTGCACCCTTGGATATACTTATTATGAGCTGTTAATGAACAAAACTACACTGGGACAATAACTCCCCAAAGCCCACAGGCACCCTGGCCATGCTGACTAGGTGATTCTGGAAGCTATAATCTCCATAAAAAGTAACCCTTCCAAGCACTGACCAGAGGACTAAGTGGCATGGAATAAATGCTATCAATAACTCAGAGCAAGGTCAGCAGGAAGGAATATGGCCTGAGGAAGGTCCTGGATGAAGAGGCCAAGAAGCCCACCTTGGCCTCATGGCCAAGAGGCTTCCCACCCCTGCTCCAGAAAGAGAGACTACTTGCCTTTGGGGGATCCTCCCATGGATGAAAACAATTATTCTCATGAGGAAAGAAATAGCAAATGTGCTTGTTTGTATGGAAGAGTGTTGTGACTCACACAAAACTGAAGATGCAACCCCATATGGACTTTTCTGGAGGTTAAATGCCATGGAATTTGGTAGGATTAACTGCTGAGCACGCATGCACGTAACAGATTTATTTACTTCTCAGCAATTCTCTAAAAGAGTACCATGTACCATTCACTTTTAAAGAAACAACAACAACATATCCTTTGGTCTTACTTCTATTCCAGTGCCTTGGCTTTCCATATTCCACTGAATATGGTCACAGGTATGCAAACTGTCATGTGAATATGGAAGGAAAGAGGCTGGACAATATAGCAGGGCACATAATTAGCAGAATACTCTTAGAAACTAGAAGCAGCAATGGCAAAGAAAGAAAGGAGAACCTGAAAAACAGCTAAAGCACAAACCAAGAGGAAATTGCAGCAGGACTGCCTGAAACCAACCACCATACCAGTCAGTTACATCATTCACCTTCCTTTTTCCCTCTGCTGTTCTTTCTTCACTCTTTAGGCACAAAGCTTGGTCGCACTCTCAGTCAAACTTTTCATGCTCTATCAGGAGTCAGTCTCTGCTAATCAGAATACACGGGCCATTTCCACACTACACTCTTATAGTGCTATTATTCCACTTTCAATATCCTATGGAATCCTGGGAACCCCAGGATTCCTTAGGATGTTGAAAGTGGAATAATAGCACTATAACAATGTAGTGTGTAAAGGCCCACAGCTGACAATTTGCCTACCCCTTCCATTTCTATTTCAAGGTCTTTCTCGTGTCCAAGAGGAAACTTAAAAAAAAGATCTTGTTGCATAAACCTCAAAGTAGAGAACCAGTAACATAAGAAGGTGGATTACATCAGATCCATTCCTGCTCAGCACTGCTTGCACCAGAAGAAGGATGCTTGTGGTTCTCTAGGTGTCAGAGGACTACAACCCCCAGATGCTCTGGGAAGCACAGGCAACGGTGAGGAATGCTGGAAATTACAGTTCAACATCCAGAGGGCCACATATTTCCCAACATCACTATGGGAGCCAACAATATGGGAGAAGCTGTGATTCTCTAAAGTTTTCAGAGAAGAATCTGTCCTGGGGCCCTTTCACACTACATATTTACGCTGCTATGATTCCTTTTTAACTGCTATGACAACATTGTGTGGAATCCTGTGGTTTGTACTTTAGAGAGGAGGATTTAGAATTCCCAGCTGGGGAGTTCTATGGCGTCAAAAAACTACCCACTGGAATTTCACAGGATGCACCTGTGCGGTTAAAATGGAATCATAGTGCTGTAGTTGTGTGGTGTGAATGGACCCCTGAACTTAGCTGAAGATGCCAGGCATCAAGCCTGAAGTCTTCTGCATGCAAAGCATGAGTCGTACCAAACACAGATGCTAGCCCTTGCGTGTATGCCAGGAACAAGTAAGGAAAATGCTTAGCTTTTGGTTTGGAGGGGAAGGAAACTGGACGCCATTCAGCAGCCACTGGCTTCTATCCCATTGCCAGCCATCTGCTCTTGACGGGCAAAGGGAGCAGATCACCTCAAGCTCCAAGCACGTGAGCCAGGCACTGATGGAAAAGCCTGGTGGCCTTAAAATGCACAAGAACCACAGGAACCAGGAAGCTCAAACTGCTTCTACTGAACCAGGGGGAAAAAATCTGAGGCATTTTCAGACCAGTCAAACACTAGGACAATGAACATTACAAACTGCTGGTGGCAGCTTGTTACTCTTCTTCTCCTTCTTCTCGGTGTACCAGTTTTTTCAAATACACTTAAAAGGGAACAGAGAAGACAGCAAAATTCTACCTGTGGAGGTGTTGGAATTGTGAGGGACAAGACTAGGCTAGGCTGTCAGCCAAATGGGCATCAGAGCAACCATGAAGTCCATGTCCGAATCCAGTAAAACATCTGAGCTGGGCCAGAAGCTACCAGCCTTGGCATTTTCCATCTATCCTTCTCTTTCTTTCTGTTTTTAACCCCAGACACAAAATCATCTTTCCATAGGATATGCAGCTGCCAGGCTGGAGATCTCAGCAAGGGGACCCTCAGCAGTCACCCATCTCCGGATGGCCTAGAGTCTAACATCAGGCAGTGACAGTGGAGCCTGGAAAGTATTCAGTAATCATAACAACAGTAATAGTGGTCCTAATAAATAAAAGGCAGGAGTTACAAATGCTTACATGGATTCAGCTCCAGGCTTCCCTTCGCGCAGGGCTGTGCACTTTTCAAAAAACACCACCTCTCCTGTCCCTCCCCGGAGGCGCTGCAAAGTTAGACAGGGGGCTCGAGATCGATTAGATCGCAGGCTGGCCTGTTTGTCGCACACTCCCAGCCTTTTAACCCGCTCTCAGCTCTCTTTCTGGTCCCAAACTCTCTCTCTCTCTCTCTCTGAGGCCATTTCCGCACGAGTCTGTTATAGCGCGATGAGTCCACTTTCAACCTCCTCTGGAATCCTGGGGTTTGCAGTTTCGGGAGGGGCCGGCCGGCCCCTCCCGAAACTGCAAACCCCAGGATTCCAGAGGAGGTTGAAAGCGGAATCATCGCGCTATAACAGACTCGTGCGGAAATGGCCTGACATTCAAGGCGCACGGGGCGCGTAACGGGAGACCGGCCCGGACCCGCGCCTGCAAAGGGGGCCAGAGAGGGCGATCGCGAGCTCGGATGCGTCCTCCCTCGCCCGACCGGCCCGGCCCGGCCCGGCCCGGCCCCCCGCCTCCCCTCCGGGCGTTCGTTGGGGGCCAAGCAGATCGAGGCAACCCGGAGGGGCGGAGACCCCCGGGGAGGAAGGCGCTCCGGCAAAACGCACGAACCCGCCGGCTCCTCTCCCCTCGCGAGCAGGCAAAAGCCGAAACCTTACCGCACCGCAATTACGAACTATTATGTGTTGTTGTCGGGCTGGTGCGGTTTCCTTCTGTTCTTTCCAAGGCAAGCGCGGAGTTCACCCACCTACTCTCCGCCTGGCCCTCTTCTCCTTCCCCGCGCCATGCAGAGGTTGCCGAGGGCCACAGCCCCGCCAGGAGCCACCCACGCCCTCCCGGGATCAGCCCGCTCCAGATGTGGATGGAAACGCCAGCGGCGCTCGGCTGCCGACGTTGTCAGCTGTTAACCCCTTCGGCGGAGGGGAGGGGAGGGGAGGGGAGGGGGAGCCCGCGGCCCCACCCCCGGCCACCCCCCTCCAATCCCCTCCGCTTCCTCTTCCTCGTGGGCAGAGTCAGACTCGGGGTCAACCCAGGAAAGAGGCGGGGAGCGGGAAGGGGACGGGGCCAGAGCGGACCCTCTGCCTCCCTTACCGAGAAGCCGCTCGAGGCTGGCAACGGGGGCCTCCGGCTACTGTCTCCGCGGGCGGCGGGGGGGGGAGGAAGGGAGTCGCAGGGGCTGGACGCCCAGCCAGACACCCCCCCAGGCCGGTGGGGTGGGGTGGGGTGGGGGAAGTTATTTATAGAGCCCGACGACCTTTCGTTTTGCCTCAGGAGCGGCAACAAGAAGGAGCCGGAGAGCCCCCCTGCGCTCACCCCGCGTCAGAATCCCCCCCTTCTTTACACACAGTTGCCTGGTTCCCCCCCCCCAGTGAGCATGCGCCCAAGGCCCAAGCCTGCCCAGTATCGTCAGGACGGCAAGCGCCCCCTCGCCCCAGGGCTCGGTGGCCGTTACCTTGCCCTTAACCCTAATTTTTTTTAAAAAAATTGTGTTGTGTCTTGTGTTTCGCGGCGCCGCCAGACCTTGCGGAGCGTGCCGAATTTTAGAGGAGATAAAAAGTGGGAGAGGCGGGGGCGGTGAGGAAAGGGGTAGTAACCGTGAGGGGTGGGGGTGGCTGGGTGAGGAAGGCGGCCTTGACAAGCGGCCAAATAAAGGGAGCCCCGCTTCTGCCTCAGGAAAACAACTGAGCTGGGGGCTGAGGGGGAAAATGAAAAGTTCGCCGCCGAGACGGGCATCCTCCCGGTTCTAAATGACGCCTCAACTACTTGTGTAGCGTTAAATTTTTTAAAAAGTGCGGCCATTTCCGCACTACAGTGTTAAACTGCTGCTATTCCACTTTCAACACTCTGTGGGGTTTGTAGTTTCCTGAGGCCAAAGAGCTCTCTGGCTGAGAATTCGAAGTGCCCCTCCCTAAACTACAAACCCCAGAATTCCATAGGAGGTTGATAGTGGAATAGCAGCACTTTATAACACTGTAGTGCGGAAATGGTGCATAAGCAGTAGCGTAGGGGAGTCAGGACTGGGAGAGAAGAAGAAGAGAAGAAGAGAGAAAAGCCGCTACTTAAAAAAAAATACAGCAATGATAATGTCTTCTGCCACCTCCCCAAGCGTCGATGTTCCCTTTGAGTTTAGTAGTAATCCTCACAGGAGGCCGCGTGTGTATTCGCATAAATGCTGTATTTCTTCCACCCGCAACTTATTCTTCTGAGTCTCTGGTGGACCACAAAGCTCAGTCCCGGCAGTGGAGAAAAGGCAGTGAATAAATCAATCAATAAAGTACACATTGGTTTGGAATGGGCAATCAAGAGCCATTCGCTTTTCAAAAGACCTACTGCAGATTAAGATGAAGCCCAGATCCAGTTTGCTGGTCAGGATCAGAAGTCAGAATCATGCAGCCCTCCAGATGATGTTAAGAGTGCATCTTCCAGGCGTCTTCCAGCATAGCAGTGGTGAGGAATGCTGGGAATTCCTGACCATTTCCACACCAGGCTGTTATAGTACTATTATTCCACTATCAACAGCCTATGGAATCCTGAGGTTTGTAGTTTACAGAGGGGCCTTTAGAATTCTCAGCCAGATTGCTCTTTGACCTCAGGAAATACAAACCCTAGAATTCTACAGGATGTTGAAAGTGGAATAATAGCACTACAACAGTGTAGTGTGGAAATGGCCATGGTGTGGTGGGCTGAGTTGGAGTGTTGGACTGCAGCTTCAGGAGGGCAGGGTTCAAATCCCTGTGCAGCCAGGGAAATCCACTAGATGACCATGGGCAAGTCACACTTTCTCTGCCAAGAAAAATCATGATTGGCTTGCCTTTCCACACTACTATGGAATCCTGGGGTTTGCAGTTTAGGGAGGGGCCTTTAGAATTCTCAACCAGAGAGCTCTTTGGCCTCAGGAAACTACAAACCCCAGAAATCCACAGGATGCTGAAAGTGGAATAATAGCACTATAACAGCTTAGTGCAGAAATGGCCCCAGTGCCACAATGCTTGCAGCACTATATCTATCTATCTATCTATCTATCTATCTATCTATTATTTATTTATTTTAATATCCTCCCATTCTCTCCATGTGAGACCCAGTATGGCTTGCAAACACACACACACAAGCTAAAAATATAATTTAAAAACTTGAAAGACAAACAAGTTACCATCACAAAATGCTGCTAGGTTTTAAAAAGTGTAAAATCATTTAAGAAAGAATAGTTTTGAATATAGCAAAACAGTGATTTAAAAAATGACTTCCTGCAACCAATTAATAATTAAAGGCATGTTTGAAAAGAGAAGTCTTTGTCCTCCTGTGACAGGAGAACCCAGAGGGGGCCACAGTCTGGAAGTGGCCACTGAGAAAGCTGGTTTCCCCTGACAGGTTTAACCATGCAGCCGCCTGAATTTTTGGACTCTCCTTGTGAGCGTGGTATAGAGCACTCTCCTGGTGAGGGCCTGCCAGCATTAGTCACTATGAAGGCTGTTTTAGCTGCATCTGCACGTACATCAGTGTGCCCTGGGGCTTTTCTCTGAGGTTGAGGGCCCTGATTTCATGTGAAACCCACGGGGAGGGGAGCAATTTGAGAAGTTTGATCTCTCCTGAGAAGCCAGGATGATTACACTAAGCCTGTTGTACTTTGGACACGTCATGAGATGACATGACTCGTTGGAAGAGACAATAATGCTCAGTAAAGTGAAGGCAGTAGGAAAAGAGGAAGACTATGGGCCTTTCCGCACTACACTGTTATAGTGCTATTATTCCACTTTCAACATTCTATAGAATTCTGGGGTTTGTAGTGTACTCAGGTCAAAGAGCTCTCTGGCTAAGAATTCTAAATGCTCTTCCGTAAACTGCAAATCCCAAGATTCCATAGGAGGTTGAAAGTGGAATAATAGCACTATAACAGTGTAGTGCGGAAAGGCCCTATATTACATGTGGTTCATTCAATGAAGGAAACTGTGATAGATGACAGCTCAGAAGTTGATGAGCAATTGATTGTGCCAGAGCCAGCGATAGAACAGACTGCCTTGCCAACACTCCCACCAGCTGAAAGACAAGCTGAGACAGAGTTGTTGCAGCCCACACCAGAGCAAGAAGGGGCCAGCAATGATTTAGGGGAGTTAGAGCAAACTTTGGCCCCCAGTACCCAGTCATGGAGGAGACAAAAGAGGGCAGCTCAAATGGAAGCTATTTGGGTGAAATCGAGAAAACAGAAGAATGATGAGTAACACCTGTCCTCCTTGGCTATATAAGTTGGTCACTGTCGCTTACCATTTGCTTGCAGCAAATCACTACTCAAGTTCCAACGACCCTTGTATTCCAGCTTTCTAGACCTTTTGGACTGACCTTCAGCATTCTTGACTTTTGGAATTGACCTTGACTTCAGCTCAGCTCAGCTCAACGTTTCTACTTGGTTGTTAGCACTGGACACTCCCCACTGCCTCCTCTTCTTGGGCAAGTACTATTGCTTCCCTTCCCTTGCTAGCACAAGCTAGGAGTTGAACTCTGACAGAAACCATGGTCCTGATTTTGGAAGATCTGAGCACGACAGTGGATGCTCAAGGTCTTAGGGTTGCCATAAATCAAAGCCATTTTGATGGCAAATCATAGAATCATAGAGTTGGAAGAGACCCCAGGGGCCATCGAGTCCAACCCCCTCCTAGGCAGGAACACCCATCAAAGCATTCCCAACAGATGGCCATCCAGACTCTCCTTAAAAACCTCCAAAGGAGGAGACTCCATCACACTCCGAGGCAGCATATTCCACTGCAGGACAGCTCTGACTGTCAGGGAGTTCTTCCTGAGGTTCAAGTAGAATCTCCTTTCCTGCAGCTTGAATCCATTGCTCCTTGTCCTGGTCTCTGGAGCGGCAGAGAACAAACCCACTCCCTCCTCAACATGACATCCCTTCAAATATTTAAACATGGTTATCATGTCCCCTCTTAACCTTCTCTTCTGCAGACTAAACATACCCAGCAACCTAAGCTATTCTTCCTAGGGCATGACTTCCAGACCCTTCACCATTTTGGTTGCCCTCCTCTGGACAGCAGCAGTCACCATTTGAACAGGATTTCAGAGTCTTCCAGCTGCTAATTTTGAAATTTAAAGAAGTCCTTCCTCCACAAGAGTATTCAGCCCCCCACCCCATGTTGTCATGATTATCTGGTCAGGAAGTCAGGTAGCTGGCTAGGCCAAGATCACCCAGTGAGCTTCACCACTGAATGGGAATTTGAATAGAGGCCTTCCTAGCTTTAGGATGGTTCTAGACAAAGCTTTTATCACACTGTTGCCCTGCTTCACAGTATTGTACAATGACTTCGAATCAGTGGTTCTCAACCTTTGGTCCTCAAAACATTTCGGATCTCATGTTTCAGAATCCTTCATCATTGTCTGTGCTGGCTAGAGTTTCTTGGAGCTGAAGTCCAAAACATCTGGAGGTCTAACTCATAACCCACTCACAGCTCTCCCTTTTCCACTGTCTTTTCCCTTACTGCAGAAAATTTGTCAAGGAAAGAAAGAGAAAATAACTGCACCGTGTCTTTTGGTTGCTAGAATGCAGAGGCCTCCTTCTGTGAATGCTCCCTTCAAATTTCTAACTGTTGCATTGTTTCGGATGGCTGAGAAACTTAACAAGGACCAGAATCATTTTGAGGACTTACGTATGCATAAACAATATAGTTACTATGCTATGCCTTGATCCCCAATCCCCATTTACTGAGAAACAGCTACTGTGATTGACAGGGTCAGTTCCTCCTGCTGCTTGGGAAGCAGCTAACTGATGTTCCCACCCCTTTCTGTGAATGACCTCCAGTGTGACAGGCAGAAACAGGATGCCTGCTGCAATTCCTCCTCATGCCGGAGATCACTAGCACAAGGGGAATGGGACCACCAGCCTGAAGCTCAGGAGCCACAGGGGAACAGGGATCCCCTAAACTAGGGGCAAACTAGGAACGTCATGAAAATGTTCACAAGTGCATTACTCTAGGTTGCACATTCATAACTGCTCAAAAGGACTCTGGCCTATATTCCCAAATGTTTAATTCCTTAAGGATATCTCAGTCCCTCTAATTTACCAAATTCTTACAGTTTTCAAAAATCAACACTCAGAAAAGAATTTTGTAAAACCAAATTAGTATGGTGTGCCTCTGAAACCAGCAAAAGTGCACATTAATGTCTGTGCACATTTTGTGCTATCCAAGGAGGTAGCTTGTATCAGGACAGTTGGAGTCTTTTTCCAGGGCTTAACAGCTGCCTGGTAGACAGAAATGTAACAGCTGTAGCCTTTGCTGATATGGACAGGATGAGAGAATGCTAGTAAACATCACCTGTGGAGTCTTTTACCACCCCATCCTTGCAGCTGTTATAGGGCCAAGATTTCTGCCAGGAGGACAAAATAAATTGTGGCAAGATTTGTTTTTGGTTTTCTATCCAGCTGTCTCCAGTCGTTCACCAGGAAAATCAATCCACACTATTTCCTTTCAGCTTTAGTCTTTTTCTATCACACAATACACTACTGTGCTTTCACTTTAGTTAATCTAGCAAAATAAAGTGCTGCCTTCAAGGACAAAGTAACCACTCAAGGAAGCTTAAAGCCTCTTCAGTTGGGTGGGCAATTTGTTGCCCTCTGGATGTTGTCAGACTATGCTGTGTTGCTGACGGCTGTTGGATCTTCCTGTCCAACAACATCTGGATGGCTTCAGGATTCCCACCTATCTCTTAGTGCCCTTTCATGCTACACAATTGATTCTACTTTAACTGTCATGCCTGCATCCCCTGAAATCCTGGGATTGATAGTTTGGTGATGCAATAGAGCTCTTTGGCTGAACATTCCAAGTGCATCTCCCTTAAATTACAAATCCCAGGATTTCACAAGACAGAACTAGAGCAGCTAAAGTGGAATCATAGTGTTGTAACTGTGTAGCATAAAAAGGCTCGTTAGAAAGATATCAGTGGCTAAGCAGTGGGACTGATCCAACAGAGTGTTCCATGGAAGGACCCGTTTCCATCAGTGGAAGTGGGAACAGGGGAAATCTCTCCTTCACTTTGCAGCCCCACACATACCCCTTGCTAAACAACCTCTGGAGAGATTGGGAACCTTCTGTGGCAGCAGAGAGGGATTTTTGATGGTGATGATGGGGAGATTGATCTCTCAAAGTAGCAGGATTCTGCTTGCATCTTGTTGGGTTGTGCCAATATGAATATAATCAAATGTTATGCTAACAGGAATATCTTAAATATGAGCAATAGCTCTGGGACAAAATCCACATCGGCCCATCCACAGATGGAAAAATAACACCCACCTGCTTTGCCTGCAGTTACCTGTAGCCTCCCTGTCCTATTTTGCCTCTCAGATCTTTGGAGCGGGGGAGAGGGAATTGATTGATATTTTGGGTGGTTTTGTGGATGTGTGTGGATTACAGAGGTGGAGAGAACAGTAATTGTTTCTCAATTACAAGATGCAATCCGAAGCAATATTGTTGTTGTTTGCTATTATTAGATCCTATTTCCCCCCAGTTTGGGACTCAAGGCAGCTTATGATAGTTAAACAAACATAGTTAAAAATGAACAGCATGCAATAGTTAAACAGCTTACAGTAGTTAAACAAACATAGTTAAAAATGAACAGCATGCAATAGTTAAACAGCTTACAGTAGTTAAACAAACATAGTTAAAAATGAACAGCATGCAATAGTTAAACAGCTTACAGTAGTTAAACAAATATAGTTAAAAATTAACAGCATACAATATTTAAACAGTTTATAATAGTTAAACAAACGTAGTTAAAAATGAACAGCATACAAATGTTTAAATGCAATTAAACCATCATAAAAGCGAAACCAGTTAAAACTACAAATAGAAGTCCAGAGTGTTATACAAGACTGAAAAATCAATTCTCAAAGGCCTGAACTGAAAATAGTGAAAGGAAGATATAAATGAAGACAGAAGAATAATCCAAATAGGTGAAGGAAAATAGTAACTTTAAAATGTTCTCCAAAATAATGATAAATGCCAGGCTATCCCCTCAACAAAGGACCACTGCTTTTGACTAAAGAACATAATGGGGAGGTAGGGACAAAGAAACTACAATCTCCTTTAAATTATTAAAAATTCCTAAAATCATTTCCTCTCATTTGGGTGCTGCCTTTCTCCCAGAGTGGGACCCAAAGTGGTTCCCAAAGAGAATCAATCAAAAAACCTCAACAATAAAGTCTTAAAAACAGTTTTAAAATCCCCATGTTAAAGACATACATAAGTTAGAAAAGACAAATAAAACATCCCAATAAGAATCTCCCCCACTCATGTTAAAAACCTGCTTAAACAAAAAGGACTTTGTCTGCTGGTGAAAGGAAAGCAGGGAGAGGGCCAGCCTAGCCTGCTGAAGACAGGAGTTCCAGTGGTGAGAGCAGCCACTGGGAAGACTTCTTCGCGTGTCCTCAACAAGTGAGCCTGTGATAATGATGGAACCAAGAGAAGTTTTCACCTCTAGATCTTAGAACTCTGACAAGTTCATATGGGGAACTATGGTCTTTCAGGTAGTCTGGACCTGAACCATATAGTGCCTTCTAGGTCATGACCAACACTTTGAATTGTACCTAGAAATGAACTGGTAGCCAATGAAGCTATTTTAACAAGGGGTGTGTATGTTCCCTGTAACTGGCCTCAGTCAACATTTTGACTGCAGCATTCTGGACCTGTAGTGTGTGCTAACAGTAGTCCAAATGGGATATAGCCAAGGCATATGTCACTGTAGGCAGATCTGACATCTCAAGAAATGGGCGCAGCTGCACACAAGTTTTAACTGTGCAAAAAGTACTCCTGAACACCATCAAAACCTGGGCACCCAAGCTAAAAGTTGAGTCCAGGAGAATACCAAAAATGTGAGCCTGATTTTTTAAGGAGGAATGTATTGCCAGCACAGTCTCTACTCCTTGATCTGCCTTTTGACTGACCAGAGCAATGGTTTCATACTCTTATCATTCAGAACAATGGTTTCAGACTAATATTGCTTTTCCACTACACCATCATAACACTTTGGTTCCATTTTAGTCACAATGTCTCCATCTTACAGAATGCTGGGGTTTGTAATTTTTAAAGATATTTAGCATTATCTGTGAGAGAGCTCTAGTACTTCACTAAACTACAAATGCCAGCATTCCTTAGGATAAAGGGATAACAGTTAAAGTGGAATTATGATGCTATAATTATGTCGTATGAAAGAGACCATAGTTTCCACCTTAAAAGCATTCAAGTAAAGGATGGATTAAAAGAACCCCTTGTTTCCCTGGGACCCTCAAGTTTTTTTAAACCAATGCCCTCCAAATGCCCCCAAGTCTCTTCAGAGCTGTGGGAAGTAATTTAACCACGTCACCCCTGAGCCATTTTGAGCCGAGGAGGAGCCTTTTTTCGACTGAAAGTGTGTATGTGGAGTCGTGTTGTGGGGCAATTTTCCCCATTTTTTTTTAGGGGAGTGAGGCAGTGATGTGGCCCTTCAAGTTCCCCAGGGGACTCCTAACACCCAGAAGTTGCCCACTGATTTAAAATACTTACATCTTTCTGCATTTGTAGCATTCAAAGCAGTTTACAACCTTTGGAAATACAATATCATTTTGTATGACACAATCTTTGCCTAGTTCATGCCCAAGGTATGTGTTACACTACTGGTAACACTACTGTGTTGTGATATGGATTGCATAATTGTTTTGTGTAGCAAAGATGGGGAATCAGTTGTTGTTGGACAGCAGCTCCCCTAGTCCTTCACCGTTGGCTCTGCTGGCTAGAGATGATGGTAGGAGCAGCTCAACAACATCAGGAAGCCCTAGCTTCCCGTACCTGTAGCCTTAGAAGGAGTTAAGGAGAAGGAGAAAAGATATTGTCTTAGGACAAAAGATAGGACCAAATAGCCTTTATCTTTCCCCCTCTGCTATCTTCTTTAACTACTGTTCTGAAACTTTTGACTCCATTTCTATGGCTTACTTATCCATTGTTTCTTCCCAACTAGCAATGCCTCTCTATTAGTAGAATACATAGATTTGAGGGACTGTATCTCCCTATATGAGCCTCTTCCAGCTCTAAGATTTTTAGGAGAGCCCCTAAGATTTTTAGGTGGTCCTCTGTCGCATTACCTTCCCAGTCTTGTTTGGTGGCTGCTCCTAGACTTTGGGACTCCTTGTTTGTTTTTCTTAAACTATATGGGGAAAAGGTGAGATATAAATGAGAAGAGGAAGGGGAGTGGGAGTGGGAGGAGTGATGATGACAGTGACTAAAATCTGGATTTTAAATCCATTCACTTCGAAGTTGATCATGTTTCTTCCTGTGAGATCTCTGTCCGTGAGAATGCTTTTGTCCCTCGTGTATCCAAATCAGCAATTTTCTTTGAAAACTTTGCATCACGACCACCCATTATCCTTCCCAGAACTTACTGTTTTCTTCTCTCTGCTTCCTTGGATGACCTCAATTACAGTTGCTAGGGAGAGAAGGGGGATGCTGTTGGCGTACCAATGCCAGAGGCAAAAGGGCAGGCAGCAGCAGGGAGGAAAAAAGGCTAAGAACCATTAAACAGTATGAAGCAGTTGCTGTTGCTAGTTCTGCTCTCTCTAAGGGCAGCATGTGCAAGAATGTGGAATGGTCAATTACTTCTCCAAAGGATGCCCGCAAGCATCCTATCTTAATTTACATAAAAAGCAGCATTAACAAGCAAGCAACACAGCTTACAGGCTTTGCACATCTTAGCTTGTTTTAGATTTGCTTTTTGAGCATTAAGTGAAGAACAAATTAAAGCCAAATCCTTTAAAAAAAAACATTTTTTGTGTGTGCGCGCCATCCTAGGCATTCTTTGGATGGGACATGCTTGCTGTGGTTTGAAGTGCAGTGTCAGAAAACAGGATATTATATTTTAGGACAATGGATGTTGTTGTTGTTGTTGTTGTTGTTGTTGTTGTTGTGATAAAGCCACAGTTCACAGGCTCAAAAGACCACAACTTTTTGATACTATTCCATAATGTTCCTGCTAACCTCCCACCCTTCCCTCTCCCTCCACACATCTTCATCATTATGGCAATGCAAAGTATTCTGGGGTTTGTGGGTCTTGATACTGGAGTAGTGATATTGGCCAACACAGCTGCCTACTTTTTTGGACTGTCCTTGAGAGGATAACTATGGAGACTGTTGCAAATGGGCAGCTACACTGCCCATACACTACATTTACTTTTACACTATGGGTAGGCCTGATGCATCCCCCTGGATGATGTTGGATTGTAACTTTCAGCAACTGTAGGCAGCACAGCCAGTGAAAGCGAGTTACCATGCAACAACACTACTTCCTGGGCCTCATTACCCACTTGCCCCAGTTCTATGCCACTGAAAGTATAAATAGACATTGCTGTGTTACCTTGAAAATTGGGGTTATCTTGAGGACACCCAAACAGGCTTCAGACTAGGGGAATTAACAGAGAAACGCAAAGCTTGTGAGAGGTCAGGGCAAGGGATCTTTAACCCTACTTCTACAGGGTCAGAACCACGCAGGAGTCAGAGAAATGATCTTAAGTAATTTTATTAAAACTAACAACAAAGGTCAACACACGCTAGCAAATAATAAAACAATCACACAAGGGCTACAGAAATAAAGTTGGAAAAACAAGAGGCAGTTGGGAGAGAGGGCATACGGACCTTAGTCAAGGCTTCCTGGAGAGTAAGATTAGCAAAGGCTCGGTGTAAAGCACCAAAGGGAGGCTGGATCACAGAGCTGGAAGGCTGGCTGCAGCAGAGGTTCGCAGAAGGTAAGAGACACGACTTGCATTTAGCTCTCAGCAGCGTCTGAGAGACTTAAGTGGGACACCTCAATAGCAGCGAAATGGGCCCTTGTCTGGTCTGGGAGTGTTACCCTGCTTGCTTGGGGCTCCCTTAAAGGGGATTCCCAAAGGCTGTCAAAATCGTCTCTTGTGGGGAAAATTAGCTCTGAGCTCTGCTTTAGCAATGCAAAGAGGGCAGGGTAATTAAGGATCTTTAACCCAATGTTTACGGGGTCAGGCCCAGTCAGAAATCACACACAAAGGTTCAAATTTAAGTATTTTATTGACATAGATTAAAGTCGATACAATCACTCAGCTACACTCACTCCAACAAGCATACAAGACTATAGAAAGTTAGAAAGAGGTGAAAATTAAGAGAGAGAGAGAGAGAGAGAATAAGGGTTTAAGTTAATACAGCACCAATCCAGAGGTCTTCAGCTGGGGGAAAACGATCTCAGCCACACCTTTTGAGGCTGAGAGGAGCTTACCAGCTTCATGGTTTGTGAATCTGGGAGAACTCCAAACTTTGAACTCCAAAAACTCCGAACTCCGAAATGGAGAAGGAAAAGGGCCTAGTTATAGAGCTGACCCATGTCCTGGGGAACAGATGGCTGCAGTTTTATGTAGATGGATTTCAGCTTTGTAGTTCAAAGAAAATACAGCCACAACATCCTTGTAGTTTCCTGCAAGATGAGTATCTCATCCGGGGATGCATACATCAAGGTGTCACATTACAGGCTGTTTGCATTGTTTATTTGCTCCCAGAGACTTATTGTCTCCTGATCACTGCTGAAAATCCATTCAAGCGGTCTTTGAGCCATTTGCAAGATTTACCCAGGATGTGTGACAGAAAACAGGCTACTTTTTTGATCTATCTCCATAGCTCTACTGCCTACATGTCCATCCAGTATATCTCTATGGCTCACAATGTTTGATATAAAATAATTAGGATCCTCAGGACATAGTTTTTAGGTGGGTCAGGGGGCTTACAGGAGGCACTCCAAAGAGGCCCAAAAAGTGAGGATTTTTATAGCCAATTTCTGTCCCCAGGTCAGGTATCGGCTAGCAAAGTGGCGTTAATGGGCGATGATTGTGGAATATAATGTAAGGCAAATATCACGACCCCCTCCTCGGTATTGTTTCTCCTGGGAACGTCCAGGGAATTGATAGGTTTAAAATTCCGAATTGATAGGTGCTGTTTGTTTGACTATGCACAGAGCTTGGGGTGTGACAGTGTCCAGGAGTGAGTCTATTGTCTGCCTAGAGATACGTGACTCGGAACAATAGCTTAGTCTTTTAGCCTAAAGGACGTTGTCTACATTCCCATTCAGCAGAGGGAGACGGTATAGTGTTAAGGATTTCCCATTCAACACCAAGGCTGTTTTAACTGCAACTGACATTTGCTAACCAATATCCAATATGGGGGAAGTCATGCCCCCTCTTAGGGTTACTTTGGGGTGTAAGAGCTGCACAAAATTTTAGAACTGGAGATAGTTGGAGGCCTCGGAACTGGAGACCTCCTGCTTCTGCACCTCAAGATGATATTGGGCAATGACTCCCATAATCTCTCACCATTGGCTATGATGGCCAGGCCTGATGGGAGCTGCAGCTCAACAGCTCTGGAGGGTTGTATGTTACCTACTCATGCTGTAAAATCTGGGAAGATAAAAGGAAAATTTTGCTTTAAGTCCAGTTTTTTAGTTTCAAATAGAGCAGACCCACTGAAATAATAGGATTTACATACCTTTTGATTTATCACTCAGCAATTGATTCAGTGGGTCTAGTTGTTGCTACATTCTTTCAAGTCAACTCTGACTTATGGTGACCTATCACAGGGTTTTCTTGGCAGATTTGTTCAGGGGGAGGGGTTGCCATTGCCTTCCTCTGAAGCTGAGAGACCATGACTTGCCCAAAGGCACCCAGTGGTTTTCCATGGCTGAGTGGAATTTTGAACCCTGAACTCTTAGAGTTCAAATCTAAGGGTCAAACCACTACACCACACTAGCCCTCTTAGTATTGCTTATCTTGTTGCAATTAACCAATAAGATTCAGGACATTCTTTTTTTTCTTGAGATATCAGAATCTACAATGGAATCAAACCATATCAAACTTTGGCTTCATTTCCTAGAATCTGCAGCTCGGAGACTGACCTTTGCACATGTACATTCTGCCTTAGGTGATCTAGCTTCACTGGGTCACAACTTGTCAAGATTCCCTGTGGTGTTGCTTTTGCTGTCAGTACTGCATTTTCCAACTTCTCCACTGTTCTCTTCCCTTTATGTTTATATTTGTCCTCTTTGCTGTGGTTTCCTCTTTCCCAGAGGCGACACTCGCCCCCTGCTGATGCTGCTGGCTGAGCACTTCCTGTTTCCACATTTACAAGAAATTGCACTAAAAAGTTGACACTAAAGCTCCAGGCTGAGGATAATAGAGTTTGATGTGACTTCCTCCAGCTCAGGCCAGACAACTCTCATTCTTTTTTAAAAAAATATTTTATTGAAGTTTATAATTGAAGATAAAAAACCCCTCTCCCCACTTCCAAGCTTATTTTCCAGTTGAATCTGCTTGTTTTCATGCCATTCATACATAGTTACTGCATACTCAAAGGAGAAGATGGTCTTACATTGTTACATCTTACATTATTACATTGTTACTTTGTTACATTACCTTATTATATTGTTACATTACATTGCATACAATCTTACTTTGTTCCTTTTTCTTTTTTTTATACTATGTCTTTATCCAGTTTAAAACTTCTCTCCATTCCCTTTCAAAGTTCTGGGTAGGTTTATTTTTTCAAAGAAAATGTTAACTTTTCTATCTCAACCATATCCAGGACTTTAAATTTCCATTCTTCTATATCAACATATTTCTTTTCTTTCCAATATTGCACATATATCAATCTTGCAGCAGTTATCAGATATAACAATGTCTTCTGGTGACACCTTATTTCTCTTTGTTACCCTAGTATATTTATCAGATAAAACTCTGGCTTCATTTCAAAATTTCAGACAGCTTTCATTCTTGAATGCTCCACTCTTTGCTTAGCCTAAGCCAGGAGTTGGAGCTGTGTGGCTCTCCAGAAGCTGCCAGTCAGCATCTCTTACCTTTCCTCTCTGCCCATCTTTTGCTTTCACTCCCTCTATCATTTTAAAAATGATAGTAATAATTGGAAGCTGTAGCTGCTGTTGCTTTTGCACTCCCACTACAGGCTGAGGCCTTAGAATATGCTGTTTCCAGACTGCCATCTTCATTCAAGCAGCTCACATCCTCCAACACAGCTGGTTTCTGTGAGAAGTGACTATCTGTCCTCCAGCTCAAAAATGAATCCATCTGTTCTTCATAATCTGATGGTATAGCAAGGATGGGCAAAAGGTGGCCCTTCAGATGTTGCTGAACTGCAACTCCCATCTCAAGAGGTGTGCTAGGTAGCCTACAAAGGCTTGTGATGAAATACAATTAGTCAATTGTGATGCAGAGCTTAATTGCAGTCCAGCCTGAAGTCATCACTTATACTACACTGTTGCTCAATCTAGATTGTTCCTTAAATTAAAGCTCTTCTTCAAAAAAGACATATGGATTTGACTTCTCTCCCTCTCTCTCTGAAATAATCTGACAGTCTGAAAAGTTACACAAGGCTACTTTTCTCTTTTTGTTTTATTCTGAAACAAACTTTTAAAAAATCCATTTGAAAAGTAAAGCTCATGACAGCTTTAGCGAGTATAGCCAATTGGGAGAAATGATCACTGGGCCCCAATGCACATGGGCTACTCTCGCCTATTACACATCTTTGCAATTCAGTAGCCAGTTTTCTTAGTGCCTCTGCTTCATGGTGAAGTATATGCAAAGTGTGTGACATAAAAGGTCAGTTGACGGGTCCTCTTGTCTGGTCCTACTCAATATCACTCACTTGTTTGTCCCACCCCTTGTTTTTTGTGGATGGCATGTATATACCCCCTATGCTTGTACTGGAACTAGAGTAATATTTTTCTCTGTACCCTGAAGCAGCTCTATTGATATGCTATCTGTTTCTGGTGATTTTTTTCTCCAAGGTGCTCTGAATGCAGCTTCCACTTCACTTTCTAAAATTATAGGTTCATCTTCAAATGGTTGGCTTTGCAAAATTCAAATTTTCCTACAATCTTTGATTCTGCTCTGTTCCTTACTTTTGCATTCCAATCCTCTATGATTAACAATGGCCTGCTTTGGCATGTGATCAACTTCCACCTAGAACTGTAAATCAGTAGTTTCTTCTTTTTCTGCCTCTGTAGTTGGACTATAAACTTGGGTTGTGGTTATACTGATGAGTTTTCCCTGAAGTCTTATTGATATTATTCAGTATTTGTATTTCTTTGACTGCTTTTGGTATATCTCTCCTTACTATTAATGCCACTCCATTTCTTTTTAGATTTTAATTTCCTGTGCAATTAAAATGTCCCATTTCTCTCCACTTTAGCTTCCTCACTACAAGTATTGCAGTGTTGATACGTCCATATCTTGTTTTATTACACCTAGCTTCCTCTGATTCATGCGTCTTATATTCCATTTTCTTAGAATATGTGTTGTGCAACTTTGGACTTTCTTTTCTTCTCTGAGCATGTCAACAGCTGAATGCCCTTTTGGACTGAGGCCTTTTCCGCATTTTGTTTTTAAAACGGGGCAGTGTGTCCTCCAGCGAGGACATTTGCACTTGGGGGTGAACTGGGTCCGGACTACTTTCTGTAGTTTCGAACTTCAGCCCTCTCCGGAATGACCAGAACTGGTGGTTCGCTGTGCTATTGAAAGACCACTTAAAGCAGGTCTTTCAATAGCCTGGTGTGCCCCAATCTGTCACTACACTCCTGTGTAGATCTGTAGGCTCGCACCAGCACAAGGCTGCAGATCTTCCGGGGGCGGGCTTCCGGCTGATGAACTTCTCCGGTTGGTGGAGAGCCTCCACCAACCAGAAGCCTCCATTTTCATCCCCGGAGCAGTGTGTAGCGTGGGCATGCACTGCTATGGATCAGTGCGGATCGTTGGAGGGAGCACGCGAGTCTGGTGAGTAACAGACTGACCCGTTTTCTTCCCAAAGTGTGAAAAAGCCCTGAGTCTAGTTATATCAGTAGACACAGTGCTATTTGAAGTTGTCCTCCACTCTACACCAGTAACTCATGGAGTTCCATCTAACTTGGAAGTGTCACCCTCTGGCACTATCTCTCGTTTCACATTGAATTGTCTCATCATAGAGAATTATGGTAAAAGACTTTCAAAAGGGGTTACCATGCTTCCTTCTCTACAGTACTAGCAAATATTAGCTATGATGTCTATGTCATTGTCTCTGAGAGATCCTCCACCAGTGTCACCAGCCACTACTACTGTTGCCCAGTAGCTGTTTGGCACATTTAGCCTGATTCCTCTGCAAAAGTTGATCAGATGTGTGAGACCCTATCAGCACCAATGCTACCATCAGCACAGTCTCTTGACTCACAGGAGTGTGCAATCCCACTAGATAGTAGCATTGGTGGGCCAGCATCTTCATATAATTCTTAATTCACAGTTGCTGTGTATATACCCCTTCTTCATGAAGCTACAGCTGAGGTTATAGAGGGCATTAGTGAAGAAGAACGGATGAGGAATGGGTACACTTGGTGGGTGAAGAATGGAAATCACCACCATCAATTTGTCAATTTGTTTTATTTTTTTAAAGTATTCTATCTGTATAACTTGTTTACAGTTGCATTGTATGGTTTTATATTTGTATTACTCATTCCTTCCTCTGTGTACATACAGTGGACCCTCGCTATCCACTATGGTTTGGTTCTAGCCCTCCCTCCCCATGGATACCAAAATTCATGGATGCTCAAGTCCTATTATATATTGTGGTGTAGCAAAATGTGGTGTCTGCTCTTGAAGACTGCCAGAAAAAAAATTCAAAGTTTGTTCAAAAGTCATATGTAAGGTTTCTAACTGGGAGCGGGCTTTACAATCATATTGTTCCAGTGGTGCGCCAAGAACACTGTTGCCAGGCCCAATATAAGTGCTGTTTTTGATCTTTACACGTTTTTTGAGAGGCTTGGCACTATGGTCTATGGAAGATTCCTCATCTCTTTATCTTCCTGTGTGTACATTAAGATATCTGGTGGAAGGCCTGCTTAGGAGTGTCTCCCTCCCCACTTGAGGTTAGGTAGGTCAATGGGTAGAAGAGGGAGGGCCTTGTCAGTGGTGGCACCTCAGTCAGGGAATGCTTTTTCCAGAGAGGTTCACTGAGTGCTTGCTTTCTTATTTGGAGCCAACCAAGGAGCTTTCTATTTTCTCAAGCTATTTGAATGTTGCTGATCATGCTGCTTGCTGATAATGCTGGTGGGGACATTTTAGTCTATTGCTTCTTGTTTGTTTTTGCATGTGAATGCTTTTGTTTTTTCCTGTAAACATTCCAGGAAATATTATTGAAGGCTGTACAAAAATAACTATAATTAATACATACATGGGAAAGCACAATCATTTGTTAATGATATTATTTATTATCTGTTTTTCACTCTGTGGTTCAGTGGATGAAGCTTCTTAAACAGAGGTGGGCCCCTATGGATGGCTAGGGGGTTGCTTTAGACCCATAGGAGACCTTAGAGGGCTGTACCTGCTGCTGCTGCTGCAAAAAAAAAAATGCACCCAAATGTCTCTATGGGGTATGGGGACATTTTCACCATGCTCTGCATTTCAAGAAAGGCCTCTCCAAGGCCTAAATTGGCCAGGAGCCCTACAAAACATGGTAGAAGTTCATGCTATACCCTCTAGTGGACATTTTGGAGGATTTGGAGGCAAAAAAATCTGTGCTTTGCTGTGCAAATGGCTTGTCTTTTATACCCTCTCCAGCCTCTGTTTAGCCAATCAGCTAAAAGATCTCTACTCCTTCCCAGTTATGTTATCCAATCAAAACAGAGATCTTACCTATAAGCCCATCAGTGGTATAGCAGGAATAATTGCCATCTTAATTGCCTCAGCCAGTTCATCTATGAGGAGGATTATTCTTGGTCAAACCTACTGAACATCCACTTTTCTTGCTGCTCCAAGTAATTGCTGATAACTCAAACTCCTACATGTGGCAAGATATTCCTTTCTTGGTGAAGTGTTATTTAATACCCAACAAAATGCTGGTGTAGAAATAAAGTTAAGACCCGTAAGAGAGGGAAAATAATGATTGCTACATAATTCTAATAATGGCATGTTTATAAGAATGTGCCTAGACTGAATCAGTATGTTATGCTGATGAAGATACTATATTTATCTCTGCTATCTGTGTTACTAGAATAAATATTAATATAAAACTTGTCTTATTAATTTCCTGATAGACCTAGGCTTAAGAATTTGTTTCTTGTTGTGCCCTTTGAGTCATTTTTAACTTATGGCAACTGTAAGGCAAACCTATCATGGGGTTTTCTTGGAAGAAGATCCAAACAGATCAGTACTGAGAGGTACAAGGCAAAGAACCTTCAAACTTCTACATGATATAGGGGAGGAGGAACCACACCTGTGTCAGGTGGTGAGCCAACCAGGAGCCTTAGCAGCTAATATAGCTTTGAAGAAGTTACTGGTGGAACTGCAATAAACCTCAACCTCTTAGAGACTTGTTTGCAGCCTTTGAGAGAAATGGAAGCAAGTAGAGAAATCCTGGCTATCCCTAAGCATAAAGAGTTAGGAATCAGAGACTAAAACCAACTCTGAACCTCACAGTGTGAAAAGATGTAAGAAGGTAGTAACTTCAGTAATGTCACTGCCTTTTGAAGACAAAGAACATGCTGTGCTTTCCATAGAGTCATAAATAGAGAGTCTGTTGATGGTGACTTCATCATCTTTGAGATCACAAGTGGTGAATGGTTGATAGGATATGGATATATTCTATAGGACAGCATAGAGGAAGATGTACCAAGATAGACCTTTGCCCATGAGTGTATATTTGATAGAGGTATATATGATAGAGATAGAGATATATGATAGAGTCCATCTCCATGACAGAAAAGCTAGAGCAGCAGCCTGGGGAGGAGCCATACCAGAGCATCCTCCAGATATGCTCTACTAACTGTGGTAGCCACAGACCTCTGGGCTGATGAAGGAAGAAACTCACCCCACTGACCCCAGAACAGGTGGTCACATGAAATGATTTGACTGATGAATATGAAGTTGTAAAGTGCCAATAAATGCTCCTCAGGAGCTGGTTAGAGATGGAAGTGCACTGTCTGCTGCAAGAAAATATAGGGAAATACTTATAATAATACCTCAAGTCTTGCCTATGCAGGCTGTAAGAGGTGTTGTGGTCTGACATTAGGTCTGAAAGATGTAGCAATGTGGACCTCTGAAAATGTTGAAGCAGTAGAGGGAGTACAGTGGGCCCTCTTCTCACATGACCTCTGCACACATGAATGTGAGGTCACACAAAGTGTTGCATCCATTATAGTAAATGAACATGGCAGGCTGGTTCCCACGCTGCTGTGGGCACACACATTTTGCATCCATTGACTGTAATGGGATGCAATGGTTAGCATTTTTTTGTTTGTTTTACACAGCGGTTCCTGGAATGGAACCCTCACACGTACAGTGGTAGCACTGCAGTTTCAGTCCCTCCAGCCAACATACATAAAAGACTAACTAATGCTCTAGTTCCAGCTTCACTGACACTGGCAAAGAACAAGTGTGGTAGCTGGAATGATATCACTGCTGCCTTAGATCTGAAGTCTTATGGACATGTGATAGCTTCTAATCTGCAACCTGTCTTGGCTGCTACAGCTAAAAGCAAAGGAGCAGCAGTAGTGGTGGTCCAACTGGAGAGTGCCTAGAACCTGGAGTCTTTACCACTGTCTATGTTATAGTGAGTTGCTTGTTGAAAGAACAGGCACTGTGATAGTTAATATAGTGCTGGAAGCTCATCCAGATAATCAGGCCAAAGCAGAACAATTTGAGATAGTTCTGGGCAGAACACAGGATTTGTTAGATTTGGATCCCCAGGAATGACCCAAAAAGACAGAGATGATGAAGAAACAGAAGAGACCAGAGGTCTAAGAAAGGTGAACAAAGGATACAATAAGAGATGGCAAGCAGAATGACCAGTTCAAGATCAGAGAGTGCAAAAAGCCCCAGGAAACCTGCAGAGGTATTTACAAGAGAGAACTCCTCCAAGAGAGGAACAGCCAAGGGAGGCCCATCAGCTGTGATCCAGAATGACAGCCCCTCCACACTGTGAAGAAGATGACTTACCAGAATTCAGAGGGTGTCATAAAGGCTGGGATGCTAGTGGAAGCATCACTATTCCTGATAAGGAGGAGGAAAAGGACACCACCAGACGGATCGAGGACATGGTGGAAATGCTCTCCACACTCCCTAGAGAGCAATGGGAGGCATTCTGAACTAATTTATTTTTAACTCCTGAGGGAGGCCTGTTTCTACTCTGTGAGTGCTGTTAATTCTTATTCTAATGGAAATTATTGCTATTGTTTGGAGTGTGTGGCCAAAGCTACTGTCTGAAGAGTTTGGAACTAACTCTGCCTGCAAAAGCATGTGCAATCAGTGTGAGAAGGACAAAGTATTAAGTGTTATTCTTTGTATACTAACGTCACTTGGGAAAAATAGTATTTAAATGGAAAACAATGGCCTTTTTATCTTGATTTCATTCCAAAGCTTCATTCCAGAAAGTTGCCTTTTAAAAATAATTCATTCTGTTAACTGTTACAGTGTTTGAAATGCAGCTTGGTGGCATTATTGTTACAAGGATGAAAACAAGTAACTTGTTACTTCTTGCATTAAATTCTGTAATCTGTATTCTCTGGAGAAAAAAACCCTCTGGAATGATAAAAGAATGATATAAAACTTGAAAAATTCCCATCAAAATGCTTCTGGAAAGTAAAATTAAAATGGTACTGTTACCCTGTATGTTGGGGGTCCCGGGAGGGGCGCCCAGATAGCCAAATAAAAGTGCAAGTTGGGGAAATTAACCGAGCACTCTCTCTCTGCTAAACAAGAGGCAGGATAACTTTAGCAAGGATCTTTAACGCAATGTATACAGTGTCAGGTCAGAGAGCGGCTAGACAAGGTTTTTAAAGTAGCAAAACAATATTTTATTAAAGACAAGAAGCATGAGAGACAAGACATACACTAACTAACTGAGAAATAGAAACAGAGAGCTTTTCGGGAAGGGTAATACGACACCTGGCCTCGTAGTCCTGGAGAGAAGTGGGGTTCCGGGAGAGAAAGCTCAGCGTGGTTTGCTGAGAGGAGTTTCCTTAGACAACGGGCAGCAAGGCAGGATGGAAGTCCAAAGTAGTCTGAGGACGTCCCAAAAGTGGGGACTTTTTATAGGGTGGATTTTACCTACAGGCTATATCATGTTTGGTGAGAACAAAGGAAATTTGGAGTTGGACAAGGGAATTGGAAAAGGTCAGGTTTTGCATGATTAGCTTAACTCTTAATGACAATAGCGTGGCTGGTACGTTGATGGCCCAATATTAAGGAATGGCTCAGCTCTTGGCCGAGTGGCTTTGTGTAGATGTGTGCCGAGCAAAACCGGTTTGCAGGGAGGTTTTTCTCTAAAGCAACGGAGAGGCTTAAATTGCCTGCCTGAATGGGGTTTGGAATGTATAACCATTAACGGCCACGCCCCAGATGTGCTTGTCTGGAAGGCCTCTGCAAACACATGGAGTAGGGTGGCAGAGAAAGGTCAAGCAAAGGCCAAATTATTTGATATCAAAAGGATATCTAGTGCTGTCACCAGACATATCATAACCGTGATAACAGTCCTTTCTGCCATTGGGGGAATGATGGGAGTTTCAATCCCCACGGAGACACAGCAGGGAAAAAAGTTTCTCAGCAAACCGACAGCAGTGACCCTGTTCCCAAGAAGGATACTCACACGAAAAGGCACTTTATCTTAGCTTCAAGGTTCTGATATGTACATGAACACAAAACATAAGACAGACTGACAAAAGCTTATGCCAGGCACCGGGTTTGGTCATCCGACAAAATGAACTGAACGTTGCTGCCTTATATACATATTTACAACCAATGAACTACAGGAGTCTGCACACCACCCTGTACCTTTTGCACACCACTCCAGTACCTGATGCAATGTCTTGCAATACACGCTGCTGGAGTGTGATGCAACGCCTTGCAGTGCTCTGGGTAATTTCCCAGGGTTCCATGCTTTGAATCCCTGACATTTGCACCATTAGCTTGTTCTTCCATTACAATCCCAGTATTGCCATTTGTGTGATGGTAGCAGGTTAGAAATGCTCTCTTCCACGTCCTTTCATCTTAAGCGGATGAGTAGTGATATTGCCACTGGTGTTCCTTCCACACTACAGTGTCTTTGGCCGCCACTCCCTTGCCCCACCTTCACCCTACCTCACTGCCCTTGATTGGTGGACTTTTTTTTGGAAGCAGTATTAGTGCAGCCACATTGTAAACTCATGACACACCAGTACACTATTGTATTTGTGCACTATAATACTAAAAAATGTATTTAAAAAATTAACAAATTTAACTCAAAGGGAAAGCTTAAAATACACATGGAGAGATGATAGATTTCAAAGTTACCATGCCATGGGAGTTGATGAGAGAGGGACAAGCTGGGCACACCCCACCCACTCCTGGATCTGGGAGGACAGGAAGTGCTATCAAGCACTATTACAGTACCGCATTTAGCCGAGTGACAAGATTGAAGTGCTAAAGGACGCTCTTAATGGATTTTTTTTCTGGAAATTGTATAAGGTGGTTTTGCAATGCTTGGGAATGGGATAGCAGCTGGATAGCAACAACATTGTGTGACAGCATGACTCCTGGACCAGAAACAACCTGCTGCTGTTGTGGGATAGTGACATCATGCAGAAATTGCCAAAGTAATTAGAAACGGTTGTTATAAAATAATTCTGCTTTTACTCAGTATGCTATTTTAAAAATATGGTTTCATTACAAACTTGTTACCCCCAAAGTAGCTAGTTATTTGTTACTTCTAAACTCTGTTTCATTTGCATGCGTGTCCTCCATATGTCCACTTACACCACTGTTGGCCAACCCATTCTAATGGGAGTACATTGGTGAGAAGAGCAGAGTTGTGAATATTCTCCACAGAAAATTAGTAGACTCCTCAGAGACAAGATAGAAACATTTCCACTGTATTATATTTATGACTGCACATGTTTAAGTTGGGAAGAATACTCGATTTTCCTCAGTCATGTAATTCTGCTCCCTTCGCAAACGAGATTCCCTTTGAATCAATGTGGAATCAAACTCCACCTTCAGCTTCTACTTTTCTTGATATGGCCCAGTTCAAGAGTGGAAAAATGCCCAATAAGCCCTGGTCAGTACATTCAACACTGAGGGATGATGGGATCTGCACTCCAACAACTATATGAAGGTCACATGTTTCCCTTTCCTGATTCTTGTCACATGTGGTAGAAGGCAACTCTTCTGAGGCTTGATTCAGACCTACCAAGTTGGACCTACCACCAAGCTGAAGACTGTGATTACTAATTACAATGTGGCAAACAGAATCTAAGGAGAAAAAGGAGGGGAACATGAAGACAGATGCTTACACGTCAATAGATGGCATATATTTATATGAATTCCCCTTGATTAAAGGCTTTTAAACCAAAGGTGACACATCCTAGGAGACAATTATGACTATTGAAGATATGCAGTGGGAGCCTTTCAGCTCTATATCACGCTGTTGAAGTCTGTTATTTCTATCAAAGCAGCATATCATTGAAAGGTAGAGTCATATATGTCAGAAGTATGACATATACAGAAAGACTGTTTTTCAGCCACAAGAGGGAGCATACGACTCACAGATTGCACCACCTGCAGAATTTGATTGGTGGGGTTACTGTAATATGTCTGTTTATCCAATTCTGAGAGTGAGGTGGAGGAAAAGACTATTTAAATATTAAAAAATTATCACAATACCATATAATGGTTGCTTAGATGTTTTCAGCATATATCCTGAGAGCTTCCAATAAAAGCAACTAAATAACTTTTGCCCATGGAACTTCACTGTGTGTGAAAATCCTTCATTTAGCTTTGAGACTGGGGTCACTTGATCTGCTTATATCCTCCCAATCGCGCATGGGCATGGGCACAGGAGGATCTATGCCCTCCCTAGCCAGCCTGCTTTATCCTTGACAGACTGAGAATAGTGCAAAGAAGATCAAGAGATTTGTCAGTATTGTTGGCCCTGAAAATAAATCCCCCAATGCAGAGCGGGGACTTAGGGTTTTCAAGAACATATTGTGGAAACACACTTCATAGAAAGAACATGCTATTGAGTGTGGGGAGGAGACTTCTCAGTAGGCAGGATTTGGATGGGTATGCAAGAAAACCCCTAACAAACATAGGGTAAAGTTTTGCCAGACTGACCCTATCATTAGACAGAATGAGGCAACTGTTTCAGGGGAATACTGATGCTCAGGGGAGGTCAACCATGGCAATTTCTCCTGAGACCCCTGGCTATGCCTCTCCAGTGCAGGTATGAGTGCCACATCCTTTGTCCTGTGCCTCTTAAATTAGTCTTCTGCCCTCAGAACTAGTGGAGGATACTGCACCCATCACCAGCATGGTGAAGGGAGATTCATGGGTCAGCCCAGTTGAGTTGTGGGGCAGGTATGAGTGTGTGTGGGATCTTGTGCATTGCCTCAAGTAACAAAATGCCTTGGGCTGAGCCTGCAGGACAGCAACAATTTCTGTCTTCTACACATGGCACTTCCAGTGAAACTTGGTAGAGTCAGATCATGGAGAGAAATAACCAAGTTATTCTTACAGAGTCACATCAAATCTTTCTTACATTTCCACACTAAACTGTTATAGCGCTATTATTCCACTTTTAACACCCTGTTGAATTCTGAGGTTTGTCGTTTACTGAGGCCAACGAGCAATCTGGCTGAGAATTCTAAATGCTCTTCCCTAAACTGTAAACCCCAGGATTCCATAGGATGTTGAAAGTGGAATAATAGCACTATAACAGTGTAATGCGGAAATGCCCTTATTCACTAATTTGAATGGTAACAGGGAATGGGTTGTGTGAGAGCTCATTTAATGGTCAGTCAATGGATTGGGGCTGAGATTCAGGATGGACAGGGTTCTGTGTACTAAACTGCCAAAGACTACAGATGAGCGAGAGACAGTGAAATAAATCACTGGAATGCAACACTGTACTGCATGTCATCAAATACCCTAAACAGAAAGAACCCACATCTGCTAGGCTCATTCACTCAGTGATTCAGCAAGAACAACAAGATTCTTATTCAGCTGTAGAGATGAAGCTGGATCTATACTCTTCAGCATTCATTGTGTCACTCATGCATCAGCAGCAATGATCTTTTTTTAAAGATTTAAACTGCTGTTCAAAATGTGAAGTCCAGATTTATGCCCATTGGATCTATTGCCTCCAAACTGCTAACATTGTGAGTCTAAGGACAGGATGCAAAATGATAACATGTGGATGGCGATTAAAATAGAAGGGCTTCAGTTTAGGCTGGTTCAGGCTGTAAATTAATTTAAGGACTTTTATGGAAAGAAGGTTTTGTGGCTTGTCCTCCTGGTTCTAAAGATTGTCCTCTCTTGAAAGCCTTTTGCAAAGAGAAGGTATGTGTGTCAGGGTGGGGGGAACGGGGAAATATGAGAAACTTTGCTTCTGTAAGCTTCCTGAAGTTCACTGGCTTTAGGACCCAAGCCATGCTCTCTCACTGGGCTTCCTGTCTTCACCCTTGCTGGTGTAATTCAATGAGGCGACCAGCAAAAACAGCCAGAGTTCCAATGATGCAAACTAACATGAAGATGCCAAGGAGAAGGTGGTCAACCACCATAGCAACAAACTTCCATTCTTCTGCAGCCTGAAGATGGGAAAGAAAAAAAGAAAGAAGAAAAAGAAATTAGAATGATCTTAAATGGCAGTTACTGGTTTTTCATATGGCCATTCTGCACTACACTCTTATAGCGCAATTATTCCACTTTCAACATCTTATGGAATCCTGGGGTTTGCAGTTTCGGGAAGGGCCGGCTGGATGTTGAAAGTGGAATAATCGCGCTGTAAGAGTGTAGTGCAGAAATGGCCTATGATTTAACTTTGGATACTTCTGGATCCTTTTTTCGAAGGAATAGTTGCTTACCTACCTGGTCTTCCTCACACCATTAAATGTTCAGATTTGGATTCCAATCTAAAAGGTATCCTCACATTTTTTGTAAAAAAACAAAAAACAAAAACTTCCTTTCCAATGCTATCATTCTGTGTGGATAGGATTAACTACAGGATGGGTATTTGTGATGTGGACCAGGAGCATAATAGCTACCATGGCTTCAGTTGGATGATTGCTTTAATTGCACTGATGCCAGATGCAAGCAAAGATCTTTTTATTTAGGCAGGCTTTGGGGGATTAATTGGCTGCTGTAGAAGAGGCATTTAATAGGCTACTACATTTTTTAAAAGTATGTGTATTCTAATTGATTTTAATACAGTTGTTTTAATATGATAAGTGATTTAAAATATATACTGTATTTTACAAGTTGTATCAGCTTTTTCTAATCATTTTGTGAGCAGTACTAGATCCTAGTCTTGGCAAAAAGCTTGTGTGTGTGTGTGTGTGTGTGTGTATAATCTGAAATGAACTGATGCCTGAAAGAAGTATTTAAACCAGCGAGCAGAATATATGGGACTGAAATCCTCCACATTGCCCCTGATACCTATACAACTCCAAGAGAGTAGTGAACCTAGAACTAACCACAGCACAAAATATCACATCACATAGCCACCGTAATGCATCTGTTATAGGCATGGCCCTTAACAGCTGCAATTTCCTGGTATTTTGTAGCTTGTGAAGATAAACCTTCAATTCAACATGCCAAACCAGAAATACTTTCGACAACTGGATAGGATTATCAACAGCTTTTGGCCATGATAGGTAAAGGTATGCTCAGGGGTAGTATATCTTTGGAAGGAAGCTGCAAGACAACAGCAGGGCTAATAGTCCTGTCCTGTCCATCGGTTTCCTATGGGCATTTGGCTGGCCACTGTGGGAAACTGTTGGAACCAGAGCTAGGAAAATGTGTTCTTTTTTCTTTTTTTAAAGATGTGTCTCCAGTATGGCCAGTGGCTGTGATGGCCTTAGGATTCTAGGAGTTGCAGTCCAAAAAGTAACTTTTTCAAGCTCTGATTGGAAGAGAGAGACTTTTAACCTCTACTACCTGATCTATCAGGGCCTTCTCAAACCTCTAAGTAATCTAAGTGTTTGTATGCACAGATATGTCCATCCCTTGACGATTCATTCTTAAAATGTGTGAACTGCTTCTCCTATTGAACATTAATCGTGCTTGAGCCAAAATAAGTTAATATAAATAAGTCTTTGGGGATTAGTGTACCAAACCTGATCACACAAATCGAGGCAGCCAACAAGGGTAGAACATACACACATAAACCTGCCCAAGGATTTTGACAGCTGAAAACTAACCACTCATCAGATTTTTCCTGAAGGCTACTTGATGTGTTTTGAATGTACATTTCTTACCCCACTCCCTGTTTTAAGGGTCTTTTCTCCCTCCCCTCCCCACGCACCTCAATGGCTGTGAGATTCTTATTAGCCCAAGGTATGCTTTCACATGTTGTTATATGTATTCTTATCAGTTCTCAAGTAGTTTTGTTAGATCTTTGGTCACAAGAGGGAGCCAAACACTGTACCAGCCGACTAGAGTGGGAAATAGACAAGGCTAGGAATGATAAGGGAAAAGAAGCATCTTAACACCAAAACTGTTTTATCATAGCATCAGTTTTTAAACCACGAGACTCTATTGGTTTTGCTGCCACAGACTACTACAACTAGCTTTCTGGAGGCCATCTCAGGGATAGTAGCTTGCTGAATACCACCTGACAATGTGCAAGAGGTAAAAAATTAGAACACATTCAACTCTTGCTAGCTAAATATAACCAACCACTGTGCGGTAAGTCAGGCAGAGAGAGCGAGAGGCTCAGGGTCATCCAGTGAGTTTCATGGCTGAATGACAATTTAAACCTGGCCACACACCCCCACGTGCACACCAGCACACTGACCACTACACAACTTTGGCTTTCATATAACATGAAAGGCAAGCTATACATTATACTACAGCTACCTATCATGAAGCTGTATACTAGAATACGACAGGGCCTACCTAGATTGGGAATTAGGCAAGGCTGGGAAGGAGAAAAAGTCCCTCCAACATTGACTGCTCATAATTATGAGCTTAAGATTGTTCTGGAACATCAGCAGCAGTAAAAGCAGCTTGGGAAAATTATCAGGGGGAACATAAGAATCCTGCTGAATCAGACCAAAGGTCAATCTAGTTTAGCATTTTGTTCCCAACAATAATTATCCAGAAACATAGGGGAAGCCAATAAGAGGGGGCAACAGTAGTGCCTTCCCAAATGTTTCCCTCAGCAACTGGTCTGCCAGAGGTCCATTAGACTCTAATCTATACCCATCGTGATGACTAAGACCCTCTCAGAGCTTTGTCCTTTTGTGCCTAAGCCAAACCTGTCATGGGTTTTCTTGGAAAGATTTATTTAGAGGGGATTTGCCTTTTCCTTCCTCTGAGGCTGAGGTGCCCAATTTCACCCAGAGGTTTCCATGCCTGAATGGGGATTTGAACTCTAGAGTTGTAGGCCAACACTCAAACCACTACTTCTGTGAATTTGTGTAAAAAATCATCTAAGTTGATGGCCATCACCACCTGTCATGGTAATAATTTCCAAAGTTTAACTGTGTTCCATGGAAGAAGTATTTCCTTTTATTGGTCCTGAATCTTCTGCAGCCCTCGTGTTCATTGGGTAACCCCAGGTTCTGGCTACTTTTTTCATCAGTACATCATTTTTCTACATTTCTTATCAAGTCTACACTCTTACTTGCCTTGTTTTCTATGCTAGAGACCCCCAAATGACAGTACTAGTATAGAAATAGTTAAACAGACTCTTCTCTCCTACCATTTCTCAGTGCCTTCCACCAGGGTGCTTTGCAAGAAATACAATTGTAACAGAGACAGCCCATTATATGTAGTTTTAGTTTAACAGTCAGCTTGTCCCAGTGCTGTGAAAGATGCCTATATCCAAAGAAACTGATAGATGAACAAGTGAGAGGTGGGTGGGATCTAAACAAGACATATCTGTTTTCTATAAATTACTCATACAGGACATTCCAAGGGTTATATTGATAACACCACCAACTTTTTTCATTGGCTATTTTGAAAAGATAGATGCAGCTTAGGTTGGCAATTATTTTCCTTTTTGCTCTGAAGACCAGGTCTGGAAGCTCAGCAGGCCTCATATGATTATTTGGAGAGTAATCAGCAGGACTATGACACCTGCTGGAATCATGTGGAGACAGGGCTTCTCACCACAAAATTCTGCCTATGATCTAACAGGCAGGAGAATCATGACAGAAGAACAGCTAGAATATGAAAACAGGAAACCTAACACTTACAGCCATGTGATTATATTCTTTTGTATATTATAGAAGACAGAAACTGCTGGAGATGAGAATACTTGTTGTGGGGTGGCGTTATGTCATGTCTGACTTGTGCCAAGCCTAAGGATTTCCTTTTTTCCACAGGATTTTCTTGGCAAGATTTGTTTGGAGGGATTTTTCCCTTGCTGACCCTCTGAGGCTGAGAGAATGTGACTTGTCCAAGGCCACCCAGTGGGTTTCCATGGCCAAGTGGGGATTTGAACCCCAATCTCCAGCATCTTAGTTCTACACCCAAACCATTATACCATGCTGGTTCTCCATAGAACCACTTAGACACTTATGCTTACTTGTGTCTTCAAAAGTAAAAGGAGCCGTTGTTGTTGTGTGCCTTCAAGTTATTTCTGATTTATGGTGACCCTAAGGTGAATCTATCACAGGGTTTTCTGGGGCTGAGAGTGTGTGATGTGCTCAAGGTCACCCAGTGGGTTTCCATGGCTGAGACAGGAATTGAATCCTACTTTCCAGAATTGTAGTCCAACTTGAGACCACTACACTATGCTGGCTTTCTAGCTAGAGTCTTTCCTCTTTTAAAAGACAGAAAGAAAAGTTTAACATTTAGGGTGAGGCCTAGTATATCCTGGAATGGGCTTCTTCTGGGGAACCCAGCCAATAGGCGGCATGAGGCAGGCTCCTCAGGCCATAAATGTTGCAGTGGTGGCTAACACAGTCAGTGAGACTTGTGCCACATTTTAAAGGAGGGATCCAAGGTGCTGAACCTATTTAGTGTATATTGCTAAACATCTTGGATAGCTTCTTTAAAGTCAGGATTGCAGCTCAGAGCAGATTCACCAAAACTCTGACAGGGAAGCCAGTGGCCATCATTGAAATGCTTGAAACAGCTACATTCCTGCTATTTTATCTTCCGTTCATGGAACTTAGGGGTACCAGAGTGCCTTTAATTGTCGTGTAGAAGAGGGAGTTTCAGCTGGTGCTGCTTGTCATGCAACCAAGTAACAAGCAACACCTGCTAAAATTCCTTCTTCTATCCAACCACTAAAGGTACAGCAGCTGTTTCCAGTTTCCCTTCAAGCTCCCCTGATACAGTGGCCATTTCCACACGAGGCTGTTATAGCGCTATGATTCCACTTTCAACATCCTATGGAATCCTGGGGTTTGCAGTTTCGGACCCTCCCGAAACTGCAAACCCCAGGATTCCATAGGATGTTGAAAGTGGAATCATAGCGCTATAACAGCCTCGTGTGGAAATGGCTCGTGTTAGGGGCTGTCCTATCACCAGCACTGAAGTAAGATTTATCTCTCAAGCAAATGAGCTTCTGCATAGGTGGATGGAACAGTGGATGTCTAGGACAGTGGAGGTGGGGAAGTTCCCTATCCTATTTCATTGCTGATGCTGCCTCAAGAAGCAAAAGGTCTTTTCCTCCTCTGCTGTTTAGATGGAGGCTGTCAAAAGCAAAAACTCCTTTGTCACTGATAAGGATGACAAACTTTTCCAATTTGGGCTTTTTGGTTGTGTTGGACAGCAATTCCTATGATCCTCAGACAGCCAGGTAGGGATAATAAGTGTTGTTTAATGCATCTAGGAGGCACTGGGCCAAAGGAGTTTTCCATTAGTTATGGCTCTTTATATTAGCAGCAAAACAGAAAGGTCAGCAATGTATGTGTGGGCCCCAGTTAAAAGTAGATGGACAGATTAATAACTGCTCTTAAAGGAAAGTGGATTATTTTAAACCAGAAGTGATTCATATTAAGAGTGCATTCTTACATTGTTGGATTCTTGGTCTGACTTCATTGTTTCAGCGATGTATTTGATGCCTTCAATAGCACTTTTAACATCTGGGTTTTTGATGAGTGATGATTGGAAATTCACAGCAGCTGGACCTTGTTTTCCAGAGATTTCAGAAATATCTATGTCTTCAGTAAAAATCTTTTTCTCCTGCTTATTCTTGGAAGGCCGCTTCATTGTTGAGAAAAACATGAGGTTCGGAATTGTGTCGATAAAAACCTGAAAAATATCATTATGCACTTTATAGGCAATGGTTTTATCAGAAGGAAAACACCGGCCCTCACAAACTGCTTCCTCTTTGAAATCTGGATTCTCTTATACTTGTGATATGGTTTGAAGAAGTGAAAAGGCTCTGGATGGGTTCATTCTGGAAACAGTGCTCTAATCCACTGAGAAGACTGTGAATTCTAATTCTAAAGGGTACTTTACCATCAACTACTGACTATCCAGCCATTTTCACTCTAAACTGTTATAGTGCTATTATTCCACTTTCAACATCCTAGGGAATTCTGGGGTGTGTAGTTTACTGAAGCCAAAGAGCTTTCTGGGTGAGAATTCCAAATGCCCCTCCCTACACTACAAACCCCAGGATTCCCTAGGATGTGGAAAGTGGAATAATAGCACTATAACTGTGTTATGTGGAAATGACTTCAGTTTTATATGACTGGGTGTGCATGTGGCCTTTGGATTTGTTTATGTGGCATAACTATGAATGACAGTGCAGGCTAACTGGTCACCAGCAAATATGTAGAAGAAAATTTTTCCTATATCTCTAGCAGGGAGCCAGCAATGAAAATTCTGTCTGGTCAGTCTCTTAAGAATCACAATAGCTCTAAGAAGGAGAAACGTATATTACTTTCCAGAATCAATGTAATATTTTTGTTTGTGTGAAGAACAGAGACTCATAAACTCTCAACAAAGAGCTGTCGTGATCCTATAGAAAAGAATGAAGAATTAAAACTTCTCAGCAAAGAAACCTCTAAGCTTACACAAAATATTCCATTTCTTTTCTTACAGAAGGGATTGCCTCCCCCAATTTCTGCACTATCTCTTTGACCAGAGTTCACTTGAGGACACATGCATGTGTAAGTGATGCTACACACAAGGGGTCAGAAATTCACCATTACACAACAGATGTATTCTGCTGATAACAATGGAAGTGGAATCAGTGGTGGAGCTTGGAGTGTGTGGAGAGGGGCTGGTCTGAGAGGTGGGGGCATGGCTAAGATGTGCGGGGGCATGGCTATGGTGTATGCGGCATGGCTACTGTGTGTGGAGTGTGGCCAAGACGGACAGGGTGGGGCTACAATGCACTGGGGAGGGCAAGTAAGGAACTGCAGTGTCCCCAAAAGTTGCCACCAGGGGCACACCGCCCTCATCGCCTCCCTGTCCCTATGTGACTGAGTGGAGTAGGGCTGACAGCATGTCCAACTGTGCTTTGTTTTTGCAAGTTGCTCATTGTACATTGTGGTTGTGCATCCTATACTTTGCACTGTGGTGTGTGTTACACAATGGCACCCCGTCATTGAGATGTGTTGCACAATGTTGCTATTCTGCTTGGTGGTTGTGTAGTGCTGCCATTGCTCAGATCCATGTAAGAATATACTGACAGAGTTGGCAACAGTGAGTTAGATGGACAAAAGACCTAAGTCAGTATCAGGCAACTTCCTATGGTTGCCATCTAGCCCAGCATTCTGTTCACTGATACTCCAGTGGAAGTCCACAAGGTCATGAGGCAAGCTCGATGTCACCTCCCTACTCATAAGCATGGCCATGGGTGAATTAGCACATGATACCACATCCAGGTATTGTTGTGTCCATCTTCAGATTCCTTGGGCCATCTCATCAAGGGCTCTGGTTCCACCAGGCCCAAGATAAATCAAGATGGCCTAGGCTTTTCTCTCAACACGAACAACACTAGCTTTTGGTAACTGTGCATGGCTCAGTATTTATGGCCATAGCTCTTCTCTCACCTTCCTCACCCACCGCGGCATGGTGTGTGTACTTGGAGAGCGGTGGTGGGTGTTAATTACAATCACAGTGATGATGATGGAGGCGATGACAAACACCATGGTAAACAACATGTATTTGCCAATCAGTGGCACTGCACTGGAGGTTGATGGAATCAGCTCCACAATGACCAGAAGGAATACAGTCAAAGAAAGCAGGACAGAGATGCTCAGGGTCATTTTCTCGCCTGTGACAGAAAAGGAGAGTGTACAAAGTATGTGATTCAGTTTATGTGTTAAGGAATGGAAAGGTATCTTCAGAGGGAGGCATAATGGATTAAACCTTTCTGCTAATACAGGGAGCCCCCACTTTTTGACGCCCCATTATCTGACCATTTGCTCTTTTGACACTTCTAAATTAAGGACAAGTTCCATAAATCTGATGGGAGTTCTGCTCATTCACCAATTCTTCTTGCCTATGAAGGCTTGCTTGGGACTGCTTGCATGCATGCACTACTTGGATCATTTCCACACTAGACTGTTGTAGTGCTATTATTCCACTTTTAACATCCTGTGGAATTCTGGGGTTAGTAGTTTATTGAGGGAAAAGTACTCTCTGGCTGAGAACTCTAAATGCCCCTCCCTAAGCTGCAAACCCCATGATTCCATAGGATGTTGAAAGTGGAATAATAGCACTATAACAGTCTAGTGCAGAAATGGCCTTGCACACGTGAGAGGGGAAAAAGGGTGCCAAGCCAGTTGAGAGAATATGCAAACAGCATGTGTGTGGTTGGTCCCAAGTGAGCTTCCGTAAGTCCTTCATGCACCCTACAGTACAGTACATGGGTTCTAATTTTCAACTACTTCCAGTTTCTGATAGTGCTCTAGTCTCTAACCTGTCAGATAAATGGGAACTCTGTAGAGACTCAAAGAAAGGACAAACTAGGTGTGATACTAAATTTGCATTTTTTTAAAATCCACTTAGTATTAGCTCTAGGATAGGCACTGATAAGTTTCAGTATTGCAGCATTCATGAGGCAGAGGACAGATACATAAAATCCCTCACTTTTCCTTCCCTGCTTCAGGTTTCATCCTTTTCTTTCCTGGGGTCCTGTCCTCTCTGCTGAAGTACTGGTGAAAATCCCTCTTCTGAAGCTTGCATTTTTTTTTTTGTTTTTTGTTTTTTGGAGGAGGATAAATAACCTGTAAGCTCAATATTAAAATAGAAGAATAATCAAAGATATCCAGCAGGGGGCATATAGATGTTACGAGCTGCAGTATAAAATGCACGTACCTGAATCTGTGGGCAGATAAAAAACTAATCCTGTTAAGAATGAGAAGAGCAGGCAAGGAATAATGACATTGACGATGAAATATAGAGGCAAGCGCTGCATCACAAAATGGTAGGTGATATCCAGGTATGGAGTGTCGAGGCAGCAGGCATAGGTAACCTCATGCTTCCAACCACGATATTCTTTCATGATCCACTCTCCGCTTCCCATGTAGTTACTCAGGTCTGGGCGCTCGCTTTCCTACCGAGAGAGGAAAGTGTGCCTCTGATTAACATAATCAGTCAAGAGAGAGGTGCTAATCTAAATTAGTCAATGTACTGGGCTGAGATTGATAATATCAGCTGACTACTTTGGCTTAATTTTTAACAAGCCTCTGCCCCTCCCCATGAGTAATAAAGAAGCTTAGATAAGCATCCAGCTGGAATGCAAAGAACTATGAGTTGACTTCCATGTGTTCAACAGAACTCTGTGCTTCCTAAATGGCATTTCCACGCAAGGCAGCCCTCTCACACACTTGGAGGAAGAGGAGGAAGAGCAACAGCAGCAGCAGAGGACTACAAAAGCTATTTGTGAGGGACTACAAAAGCTATTTGAGATATGCCCTGCTGATCAGGAAGGTCCAAGAGAGTTTTCTTGCTGAGGCAAAGGACAAAATGGCACCCCCCTCTATTATATGTATAGGAGCTGGTTGGTCTGACAGTTGAACAATATCATCAGCACCGACAGTATGATAGTGCTTTCCACTGAACTTGAGGACAATGGGCATGGGCTGTGTGACACATGTACAACTCTGCTCTTCAAGAGCAGAGAGCAACCAGAGGGCTGCAGTCCCATCAGCATCTCTTGTCTAAAGCATTTGCTTCATTCCACCTAATGACAGGTTTGGTGTGTGTGCTGATTTTAAACAAAAGTAGACCTCACACTATTTATGTACATAAAGATGGCTTCTATAGAAGAGGCTCATCTGGAACAGAAAATGCTATCAATGTTGGTTTCTGTCTCATATTCCTGGCTGCCCAATTGTAACCTACCGGGTTGATGACAACCATAGTGCCATCATAGGTCCATGTACCCAGCTTCATGCTGCAGTTTTGCTCATCAAATGGAAAGTGGGTGACTATGATTTCACAGTAGCTCTTAAAGATAGCTGGAGGTGTCCATGTGATATGGCCTGTATAGTTCAAAAGGACTTTGGTAAACTTATTAATAGCAAAATCACCATCTGCACTGGAAAAAGGAAAAAAAAAATGAAAATCAGCAATATGAATAGCACACAGTTTGACACAGAGGCTATGCACTTCTAATTGCAAGTCTAGCAGAATCCAATGGATGCTGATTTCAAGTGCTCAGGCATAACCTACTGCTCAATCCCATACACGAAAATTCAGAAATAACTCCCACTGAGTATAGTAGGGCTTGTTCCTACATAAATGGAAATAGGATTGCTGTCCCAGGTTACCTGAAAGCAACCTCCTTTCTTCAAGTTTCTCTGACTTTGTTTTAAAAATGATTTATTTTGCAAATATAAATGCTACAAAAATACAATGTTGCATTTTTTTTAAAAGAATAGAACTTGTAGATGTACATGTGTATGCCTTCAAGTTGCCTGTTGACTTATGGTGACCCCATCAATTTCACAGGGCTCTTTTAGGCAAAGAATACTCAGAGGTGGTTTCACTAGTTCCTTCCTCTGAAATATAGCCTACAGCACCTAGTATTCATTGGCGGTCTCCCATCCAAGTACCAGGTTCCAAGAGCTGACCCTGTTCAGCTGCCAAAATCAGACGGAATCTGGTACCTTTAGGGTATTTATGCATATTCATTTACTTAAATGTACATATATCATTTATTCCTTTAGGTCATAATGTAAAAAGCCTTATAGAGAATTAACCCAGTCGATGTTATCTTGAGTTGAGGAAAAATTAGTCTTTATATTTGAATCTCTTCAGTTTAAAATCACTTTGGTCTCATGCTTTGTTGTGGTCAGTTTTCAATGGTTGATAAACATGAACCAAGTTCACAAACATATTCTATTGCATTGCCTACATTTTTCTTAGCTGCTCTTGTTTTAAGAATACAATATGCAATTTCCAGCATCTATCATAGGCTGGAACAAGAAACTGTACTTTTTTATTTCATACGACATAAACATTTTGAACACCCTTTCGGACAAGTTGCAAAAAAACACACAAAAAATAATAGACACGAATCTGCCATCTGCACTAATTCCCTTCATCATGATTAGTCTCCTGCAGTAGTTGGACTCCTGACTCTGTCATGGGATTAATATGTGAACCAACAGTCCTACTTACTTGTTATATAAAACCAAATCTGGACGCCAGATATTTTCTGATGGGATGCGAATTTGTTTCACACCACCATAATTGTCCGGATTCCATTTCAAATTTACATCCATCCATTGCTAGCAAAAGAAATTTAAGAGTTTAAAAACACTTATGGCTGAATGGCACCCTAAAGCAGGATAAATATTTTATCTGTTAAAGATAACTGGAACTAATTTAGAAGGATCTAATTAAATAGCCATACCCATTTTGAAAAAAACAAAACAAAATGTGTCCATTGACTACAGTTGTTACATGGTATAAAAAGAGCATCTTGTTTTTTTATCATTCCTTATTCTAAGTACACGTACACACACTGTCTTCACTGTACATTCCTTGGATTTAACAACCTGGTGCAGCAGTTCGATAGAGAACAATTCCATGAAATCATACTAAAAAAGAATTTCTTTTCCCTCTCAAACATAAACTGTCATGAACCTCAACCTGCATTGAGAAGAGTTTATTAATCCTTTCAACTACACAGTTATAGCACAACAACAACAACAACAACAACAACAACAACAATAATATTTATTTGTATCCTGCCTCTCCACACGGATTGAGGCAGCGAAAAACATAAAATACATTATACATTAAAATACATTAAAAACATACCCAATCCTCCCCACCCACCAACCCACCTAAGCCAATCCCTTAAAATACACAGCAATTAACAACATCAATTACTGTTAGCAAAGCAGCAAGGCAATAGATGGGAGGCGATGGAAATGCTAGTCTGGGAAGGCCTGTCAGAAGAGATCAGCCTTGACTGCTCTTTTAAAGCAGTCAAGACTGGTAATGTGCCGGATCTCCTCCGGCAGGCCATTCCATAACTTGGGAGCGATAGAAGAGAGATCCTCTGGGTAACCACAGCCAACCTAGTTCTGACTGGCTGCAGTAAATTCTCCCAGAGGACCTTAGTGTGCGGGGCAGATTATATGGGAGAAGGCGATCCTGCAGGTAGGCTGGCCCCAAGTCATAAAGGGCTTTAAAGGTAATAACCAACACTTTGTACTGTGCCCGGAAACTAATAGGCAGCCAGTGTAAAGACTTCAGAATAGGTGTTATGTGGTCAGTTTTAGATCTTCTGGTGACCAACCTGGCTGCCATATTCTGAACTAATTGAAGTTTCCGGACTAAGCACATGGGTAGCCCTATGTACAGCGCATTGCATAAGTCAAGCCGTGAAGTTACCAGCGCATGCACCACTGTTTTTAGGTGTTCCAGCTCCAGGAAGGGGCGCAGCTGGCACATCAGCCAAAGCTGATAGCAGGCACTCCTGGCCGCTGCATCTATTTGAGCTGTCATCTGAAGTGGCGAGTCCAGGAGCATCCCCAAGCTGCGGACACAGTCTTTCAGGGGAAGTGTGACCCCATCTAGAACAAGTTGACAAACCTCCATACCTGGGCTGGGGCCCTTAACAGCGAGTACCTCCGTCTTATCTGGATTCAGCTTCAGTCTATATTCTTCTTTCAACTGCTATATTTGCACTTATATTGCTCCCACTCTTTGGAATTCTGGGGCGTGTAGTCTGGTGAAACACTAGAGGGACTCTCTGGCTGAGGATCCTAAATGTTACTCCCTAAACTGTGAATCCCAAGATACCATGAGATGGAACTATGGCAGTTGAAATGGAATGATAGCAGTATAACTGTGTACTGTGAAAAGACAGGTCTGAGAGCCTAGGATGCAGTAAGTTTATTAAAGCTAAATGGCTCTGGGAGAGCCAGCATGGTGTAGTGGTTTGAGCATTGTTCTATGACCTTTGAAACCAGGTTAAATTCCCCACTCAGCCATAGAAACGCACTGGGTGGCCTTGGGAGCATCACAAATTCACAGCCCCTGAAAACCCCATGATAGGTTTGGCCTTAGGGTCACCATAAGTTGGAAATGATTTGAAGAAAAACAACAGCAAAGTGGTTCTTCCTCGAAGGCTGACCGCCAGGACATGTACAATGGGATACACATACAGTAATAAGTAAATGCCTGTGTAAACCTCAGTGTGTAAAGCAAGGGTAGAAATTGTGCAATCCTCCAGATAAGGCTAGCCTGCAGCTCCCCTAATCCTTCACCATATTTACTATGCTGCCTATTTGGACCATTCCCACCCCTGATGTAATGGACACCCAAAAGGATCTTTGACCCACCCCTGGTCTTTGAATAGCAAACCTTCTTACTGTAACAGAGGCCTAATGGAGCTTTGGGCTTCAAGATATTTAAGGCTAAAACTCCTACAGTCTATTATCATTGACCATGGGATTCTGGGAGCTGAAGTCCCAAATCTTTGGAAGGAAAATGCTTCTTCACACGATATGTAACACAAAATCTTTTCAGTGTCTGCCTACTTCCAAAAGAATTTTTCCAAAGATCTGGGATTGCACAGAATGAGGTTGCTGCCATCCCAGCCAAACAGCTTCAAGAATCTGCCGTGCAACCCAAGTAACAGGCATTCAGAAAACTTTGTCCAGATATTTTTGACATCCAGCATAAATAAGGAATTTTAGACATTTTATCATTTCTTGTTATTGCTGATATGCTCATATTTAACACAACACACACACACACACACACACAATCACAAAGGGATGTCAGGTGCTCGGTAAAGAGCCATATCATTTTCTGTTGCCTTAGCATTCTTTGCCTGACAATATAACTGATGAAAAGAGACCCTTGGACATGGAACACAGGTGCTGCTTTTTTCCTAAATGGATTTACAGTTATGGTGACAAGGAATTACCTGCTTCAGGCGCACATTGGTTGTTACAATTTGATTCACTTCATCCTTAAGAGAGCAGAAACAGCAAGAAGATGGTTTATATTCAGCAAAAACATACTGTTGAAATTATGTAAATATAAATACTCCATTTGTTGGCTTTCCATTATAAGACTGTAGACTGTAAGTTTCACTGTACATGAACCTAACTGGCTTTATTCAGTAAATCAGTTTAAAAAGCTGCTCCAAATTTGTGGGACTATAGCTCCCATCATCTCAGACTTTATGATCTACTGGCTAGTGATGAAAGAAAGTCGTAGCTCAGGACATCTAAAGAGCACTACGCTAGGGAAAGCTCTGGTCAAGCATCATGGTGGCCTGGTCTAAGTTAACTAGAGCTATCACTCAAAATCTCAGTCAATTAGTTTTTTGAATGTCTATTTTAATAATTGGTCTAACAATTGAAAGATTAAAGCCTCATTAGCATTAACAGTAGAATTTCTGAAACAGGAAGCATATCTTAATTTTTAGATTATGCATGTGTTTCATATAGCTGGCATCATTTTAGAGATGGCATTGACCTAAACCTGATTACGAGCCCCAACTAGAGTAGACTCATTGACTCAGTGTGGTTTGTATTGATTTACCATCCAGTAGCTGAGTCAAGTCAGATGGAAACTATGAAATGAATCTCAGTCATTTCCTCTTGCAAGAGAAAAGGGGGTTCTTGTCACCTGTGGGTGTTTTTTTTGTTTTGTTTAAATAATGAATAACAATTTATTAATAATAAATTATTTAATAATTAGTAAAAACACATTTAAACAATCCAACTTGATTACGTAATTAATGAACAATTAAACATCTATCCCTGTCTCTATATACATGGGCCTATGTTTGAAGATGACTTAGGCCATTTCCACACTAGCCTGTTATAGTGCTATTATTCCACTTTCAACATCCTATGGAATCCTAGGGTTTGCAGTTTAGGGAGGGGCCTTAGTGCAGAAATGGCCTTAGCAATTACAATTGTGCATAATTTGGCTGCTGGCATTTTAAATGGTTACTGCTAGCTTCTGGCAGGTTTATGTAACTTCAACTGCACTTAAATTGCTTTTTCTCCTCTGGCCCCAGTTTAAGACTCTGGAGCCCGAAGACTCAAAAGGCTGACTCTTCCCTTTCCAGCCCTTCTGATTCTTTGGGTCTGCCGCTGAGGCCCTGCTCCAAGTGCTTCCTTTATCAGAGATGTGCTTAGTAATAATAACAAAAGACACGGCCTTCTCTGTGGCAGAACCCTGGCTTTGAGTAGACCCACTGAAATCAATAGGACTTATACCTAAACAATTCCCATCAATTTAAATGTGCTTATCTAGATAGCTCTAACAGTGGATTTAGCCCACATATTATTATGATTTTTAAAAATATGTTTTCATATTGTTTCTTGGGATACCTTATGAAAAGTGCTAGTATACGAATGCTTAAAACAAATTAATGACTGTTTTTTAAAAATAGGTTACACTAATAAAGGTGTCTGTACTTAATAATGCAGCATATTAATTTTTTTAAATGACTGATGAATTAACCTTTTGAGCTGTTTAGGAAAAGTTGATCAATTAATTCAACAGATTAATCAAAGAGAAACTGCTGATATGAAATAAATATAGCTGCTATTAATAATTATACTAAGTTAATAATTTACTAATTATCATTAATATTTTTTATTGTACCACATTGATCAGCTGGATAAGCTGCAGTCCAACCATGACTACAACAGGTTCACGATGGCTGCTGACAGGGCGGACAACCTTGTTATATTTATCAAACAGATCTGCGACCAGACGAGTTTCATGATCAAAACACTGAACCAGGACAGCTGCAGGATAATAAAAACAAACACACAAAATTCAGTCAAACCCACTGACTGGGCATGAGAGAACCATCTCAAGTTGACTTGAAATAGTGGTCAGGAAGAATTGGCCGATGGCTATCCCTCTCTGTCAAAGTACTCAATATCTCAAACTAGCTAAACTATTCTGGCACAAGTCTGCCTGTATTCTCTTTCCCTAAGTGAAACTGCTGCCTCTGAAAAACCATGAACCATCTGGAAGCTCTTGGGCTGTTTTTATTCTCAGCTGATAGAAACCTCTCTTCTCCCATCAGATAAGGATGGTGACATCTAGCTTGATGTGTGAAATGGAACAGAAGAAAGCTACACTTTCCCTTTATGTCCTTACTGAAATATATATATTATATATCTTCCATTGATACAACAGAAGATTATGCTCAGGGTTGTAGAGGACTGCAGCAGTATTTTATTACAAGTTCTTTGGTGGAACTTCAGTGTCTCCCCTGAGGAAGTTTGTCCTCTATAAGCTGTTGGTGTTTTTTCAAATGATCCTCTCTTTTTCCTAAATGAGGGATTCTATTCACGTCTGAAGCTTTAAAGGATGTGTATGTTTCTCTGACAGAAAAAAAAACCCTTCTTATTTCTACAGACTAGAAAGCTGTTAACATTTTGGAGGACGCATTACTTGACGGTGTGTAAGTCAATTTATGTTGGCCTTTCGGAATTCTTTTTTCTTTTAAAAAAACGTTCATACATCTCTCTGCAGTTCTACTCAGCCTTGGCACTAGTTTACATCTGTATTTTAATCTGGGGGATAAGAGAAGCAAAATTAGAAAATGCTCTCTGGTTCCCAGCCCCCTCCTCTAGAGAAGATGATACATGTTTGGGGAAATGGACTCCAAGGTCGCCCTCAGCCTCTTCCTTTCAACTCAAAGCCCCTGAAAGTCTTCTGTTGAGGGTTGTGGGTCCTCCTGAACTGAATGGCCTAAGGAAGAAGATCCCCTCTCTTCACAAACTGGATGGTGGAATCTTTCACATCAAATTGTTGCTGGGAGAGACCTCGGTGTACTACAACAGACTGATTTGCTATTCTGACTCTTTCGAAGTATGGAAACATGAGGCGGCTTATAGTTATGGATAAAGCTAGCAAGAAAAGTGTTCCAGTACATAACCCATATGGCTAGTGAAAAATAATTTAACTAGTATTTGGAAATACTGAACATTTAACTTAGCTACTTTGGTGAATTTTTCCTACTCACAGCTCTTTTCTTGAGTCTGCCTCCTCATCACTGCTTCAGCAATTATTTCAAACATGATAGAAGCCAGGATCAGTTCTATGACTTTATAGAACATGTTCCTGCACTATTCACTTGGAAATGACAACAGAATGATGCTTATAAACAGTGCAGATTAAACACTTTCTTTTTCTTGATGATCATGAATCATGCAATACAGTACAATATGCAACAAGAAATCCAGTGGAATTTCTTTAGAATGCATCCTAAGACACAGATTTAAGCTATTATTGGGAACTCAATGAAACTCTATTTAAAGAGAGTTTTAAGAAAATTTCCTTTGGAGAGGAAATAAAGAGAAGGCACAACAAGGAAAATCACTAATACAGCAAATTGAAAAGTGAAGGAAAAGAACATAAACACATGTGCTCAAGCAGTTTTGATAAGATGAACAATACTGAAGCAGCAGTTAGGAATTAAATGCTTTTTTGCTCTATAATCCCTGTAATAGCACATGGCATACAAATAAATCTGGCAAGCTGATAGCAAAGCCCTGTGACTTCAGACCCTAAAAAGGGAGTTTACACCATCCATGAGCTGCTAAAGGTAAAGAAGGAATTTCTGTCAAGGACACAGTGGATCAATTCACTGCATATGGTAACAGTGTTATAAATCTCTCTGTAGAATCTACCAGGGTCTTTCTACTTAAAATTAATACCCCTAAATTTTCTCAAAATGATCTAACTATGTTAGGGAAAACCTGCCTCTGTGATTAGTATATTAAGGAATTTCCATTAATGGATGGGTTTACATCTAACTGCAACCACCAATCTCTCTGTCATGACAAAATCCATGTAGATTGAAAAAAAACGTACCCTACAGTTTAATTCTTTAATGAAAAACAATTATGAACAATAAGGAACAGCCATCTTTAAGCAATATTTGCATTTTATTATGTTTCTATACTGTCTGTCTCATGCTACATTCAGTTAAAGCTCATAGAGTCAGAGGCAGGATCTTGTCTTTTCAAACACAAAGTTAGTCCATGATCCCCAATAAGCCAAATCAGAGTTATTGTATGAAATGGTTTTACCTGGTCCAAAGAGCAGAAGGAGTGGTAAACAGTGGGCATCCATCCCTTTTCTTCAAGGGCTTCCAAAAACTCCAAGATCCAACATTGAGTAAAGTATTGCCTTTTCCAAAGTCGGTGTTTGGGAAATGTGACCACACAGTTATTGTTTCACAGCACCTGCTGATGGGGACAGCAGCTGAAAGCCAGCATTCCAGTTTGGAACAGGGATAATCTATTTTTGCCAAGCCAAAGTCTCACAGGCTGACAGTCAGAATTCTTTTTGTCTAAGTTACACATGCCACAGTTGGACCGGGTGAGGAGGGGCACATGATGTAAAACCAGAATTTTGGCTTTAACCACTTGGGGTGATTAATTGCCAGTGATTCCAATACAATTTTCTTTTATATTAGTCTGCTTAGGTTGGTGGTTTCAGGATATTTTCAACAGGATACAACATTCCCTTTTAGCCTGGAAGACTGGCACCAGTGTATGGGTTAATTTGAGACAGAATGCAGAAAAGAAACACTGAGAAATTGAATATACATGCTAGTGAGTTTGTGTAAATGCATATATTTTAATACCAATGATGTATATATCATTTGTGAAAACAGTGTCATGCTTACAGGTCCAGTCATAAACATCTTTTTCAGGATCCAGACATCTGTGAGATGAAAGAAGGCTTTAGGTTTAGTTTTCTCTGACCTTTAATACTCAGGTTTTGGGACTGATACCTCTTGCTTAAACGAAATAATGTGTTTGGAAGTGGACTATCTTAATACCAGAAAAAGGCTAACTGAAAGTCTTCTGTTCTAAAGACCGTGGCTTTGGTGGATGAAGCCAGCGAAAGTTCTGCCTTGAAGCTGGGAGGTCTTATTTTAACTCAGCACCTTCAGAAGCACATCAGAAAGAAAGTGAGAATGTTATGAGTGAAACAGCGGGCAAAAGGATTGAAGTTCTGATAAGGAATGGTGGGGGTGAGATCCCAGGGGTCTGGTGTTTTCCATACATTTCAGGCAATGTTGGAGGAAGCAAATGTTATACAACCTCAGTTGGATTTTATTGGGATGATTAACAAAACCTACAAAAATGCACAAGTGTTTGAGTTATCCAGAACTCTTCATTAGGCTGTGTGGAACTAAAAACAGCAGGGGATAGGGGAATGAGAGAGAAAAGTCTGAAAATTAGGCCAGGTCTTGTAGACATGAGGTTTGCAAATTGTCTCAAGATAGAAATCACAATTGCAGGCTTTTCCCTCTGCAACCCAGAGCTTACCCTTCAGTCTCAATGGCACATGACTATCCTGCTTCTCATCCTTCTCTGCCTTCTTCTTTTCTGGGACAGTTTTCACAGTTAACCATTAAACTGCTCTCTTATCATACTATTTCCAATTTTTAAAAAACCCTCAATTTCTGGCAAAGCTCTGATTTTGTCTCTGCACTACAAAAGACTACCAGAATGTTTCCCAAAATTATGCATGCTGCAAAATGCATGAATACTCTTGCATGTTTGGGAGATGTACTCAATCATCCACAAGAGAGACAGCAGCTTGTGTTTGAGCAAAATTAAGTCATCACTTGAGCCAAAGGAACTTAGCCAGAGTCAGGTAGTATACATGTACCAGGAGTTGTAGGTGTGGGTGTAATTTGCAGCTCTGACTTAGGCTGAAAAATGATATTCGTAAATTGCTAACTGTATACATTTGTCTTTTACTGTTGTTATGACTAGATTACTACTATGTAGTTTTATTCCTATGGTTATATATTGAAATATAGCTCTCTTGGTGCAATTTCTTCCTTTCTCTTGGCCATTTCCGCACTACATTGTTATAGTGCTATTATTCCATTTTCAACATCCTTTGGAATCCTGGGGTTTGCAGTTTAGGCAGGGACACTTAGAATTCTCAGCCAGAGAGCTGCTTGGCCTCAGTAGACAACAAACCCCAGAATTCCACAGGATGTTGAAAGTGGAATAATAGCACTATAACAGTGTAGTATGGAAATAGCCCTCGTAAATAGTATATGTCCTGTAGACTTAGGTTTGAATCCCAGCTACAGCAGATCCACTGAATCAACTCTTCAGTGGTTAAGGCAGCACATAAGTAAACATTATTTGATCCAATAGGTATACTTGAGTTGGAAGTCACACACCTAAATAAACATTCAGGCCCAAACAAACTCAGTACAGTGACAAAATGCCTTGGTTTGGCTCTATCACCTGAAGCAGGGTGGTGAGGGGACTGGATTCTAGCCTGTAAGTAACAGCTTGCCTTCTCAGTCAAGGAGTTAAAACCTTTAATATTGCCCATCTCTACATATTATTCAGGACAGTGGATGTGGGTCAAAATGGGAGCCTTCTGATTTCATATGGCACACTGAATTAATATATATTTGCTGCTTTTACCACATTTGTCCACTACAGTATAAAATCATTACCTGGCTTATCGGTGAGACTTCTGTTGCATGATCACCTTGCCTTGTTTACAGTGTATGATGGGGGACCCACCCCTTCCACTTGTAACTCTCCTGTTTTTCCCACCACTTTTTCCAACTGCTTTTCTCTCTCTTCCTAATTCACTGATGAGGGAAAGACAGAAATCCTACTCAAATGCCTTTTGAGTGGTAGAACCTGGAGCCATCTCACAGCTCCCAGAAAATCCACACAAACCTGGGAGACACAAGAATCTGAAGAAACACTGTATTTAGCCACAAGAGGGAGTGTTTGATTCATAAATCTCACCTCCAAAATTTGGGATTGTCAGATGTTATTGAAGTGAATGCTCTGGGGTCTTTTAAAAAACAGAATATTAAAATTCATTATTATATAGTTCAATAAAATGGATGCTTAGATGTTTTCAACACACATTCTCAAAATTTTCAACTAGAGTAAATAAGGCAACAATACCACTGAGTCCCTCATTTACGTCTCATTTCCTCTGAAATCATTTCATTGATTTGTGAGGAAATCCCACTGAAACTCAGGGGGATTTACTTCTGCAGGGACATGTATCAGACACTGTAAACAACAGTTTTGTTGATTCAGCTTTAACAGGTTTAAAATTCAGTTGGTCTGTTTCTGTTTCCCCATCTAAGAATGAGAACAGCAGGCACCTCACACTTCCTGGCTAGTTTCTTTATCCCTGCCAGACTGAGAACAGGGCAGGGTAGATTTGTAATCTTGGCATTGTAATAAATGAGCAAACAGTGCTGATTTTTTTAAATACCATGGAAGAATACAGAATACAGAAAATAAAAGCTTTTATGCTCATTGCGGGGTGTCTGTGGAGCCATGGTTTTGCTAGACCTGCAAGCAAGAACCTTGGCTAAGAAGGTTCATTGGTTTCAGACCAGCAAGTATTTTTTATCTTCTACACATGCTACTTCTAGTGGAACATCAGGCCACAGGGACAGAGAACCAAATTGTTCTGGGAGGATGCCACAAGATCAGGCTAGGACTTATTGCCCTGCCTCATTGATGGAAGTGTCTTCCTTTGGCCAATCTTCTGGCAGTGGGCCTATCTATATTTAGTGAGGCTGAACCTCAGACAGAACATGCAGTCTGCTGCTGGTGCTGTACTCAAGGCCTTATTGTCTTGGTAGAAGGTGTCAGTGTTTGTTCTCAGCTGGTATAACCTCTGAGAACCCAGGTTTGCCACTCTGGCTGGCCTTACTATTACTCTCATTGAGGCAAATTTGCTACTCCTCACTCTTTTCTGATAGACACCTTGCTGCTTTGGAGATCTGCTGCTAAGCTGCACAGGTCTTCAGAGCCTGAAATGTTTTTTCCCAGTGGTGGCACCATCTCACCTTGCCAACTCTGTCCCCTCTCAACAGTCAAAGTTCTCTGTCCCTGATTGTCCATCCACCATCTTGTGCCACCCAAGCAACCTTATCCTTATCCAGAAAGGAAGTTGTGCTGGAAGCAATGGGACCAGCAAGTACAAAATGCAGCAGCGAGGTTGAAGATACAAACAGCCAAATCACACCTGTTGGCAGCATGAACCTTTGTGACTTGGGGTCTTGAGAGCCAGGTTCGGGGTCTCAAGACCCAGTTTCTGTGAAGGGGCAAAGTTGTCTAGGAAATCAAACTGTCCTCTTGAGAACATCAATCTCCACACTAACTTACTTCCATGTAGCTGAGGACATTGGGGGCAGGCCTTATGTGCCATCCCCCTCCCCACCTTGAGCCACAGACATGTTGAGGTGATCACCCTAACAGTGATTATGTATATCCTGCTTTCCCAGGAAGTACCCAGTGGTCTACCTCTTTCTCACTAGGACTATTAAGTCAGCTCTTACTTAGCTCCTGTAATTCTAGATCGTTTGATATTGCCAGACTTGTGAGAGCGGTCCAGTAAAAACACATTTGTCCCCTTGGATTGTTGCCTGGAAAATACTGGATGGTGTAACTCCTGAAAACACACAGAATCCCCAGGCTAAAGGTTGTAAATTGTGTCCCCATCTACAACCCTTGTGCAGTCTTGGCGATGCTTTAGAGGTAAAGCAGATGGCATCAGGGAGAGGGAATCTCTGAAATGCACCCCTTTCCATTTGGCTGACAGATACTTTCTGTCAGAATAAGACTGGATATCAGTTTATTCTCCTGCGATAACAGGGAAAGGTAAATGATTATGAAATTTCACAATAATTATATAGATATGCATTCTAGTTCTAAACAACAATAGGTTCCACTGAATTCAGAGAAGTGTCCATAGGATTGCAATCATATTGTATTATAATCTAATAGATTATAATATAATAATAATTATAATAATACACTAGAATCCCAAGAAAGTTCACCATTCATAAACTGCCTATATTATTTAAAATGTTGGAGGAGAGGAGAAATCATATTCATGACAACAAGTGCTATGCTTATGATTTGGATGTCTCTCTCAGAAAAAAACATCTCCTATTTCAACAGCAGACCGGAAAGGTTTCATATTTCGGAAGGCATATTTTTAAAGAGTTTAAATGGGATTATTAATAGTCCTTCCGTAACACATGTAGATGTCAGTCTGCTCAGGTTCCTAATCTAAGTTCTATATAAATAAAAGGAGAAAAATCACTATATTATTTTGCGCTCTAAGATGTACATCCAATTTTAAATACTTTAAAAAAAAACTTAAATCTTGATTTAAAAAATGAATGTGGAAGATAAGAAACAGCAATATCTATGCAAATTTTGCAAGAACTGTGAAATCTACTCTGTCAGAGTAAAGCACAAGAGGTGCTTTAAGCTTAGTTTTCTGTAACAGCCACCTCCCTGCCACCCAAAAGCTGAGAGGGGTTTTAAGAAAAGCCATGTGCGATGTGCCATGGGGATTTATATGTTTGTGTTGATGTGTTATATCAGCAAACAGGGTTGGTGCCTATACAAAGCAGGACCACACTACCATCACTGACCTCTCTGCCCTAATGGGCTTCTGAGGGTCTTTTTACCCAGTAGGGAACTCTGCAAGAATTTGGTGGGGTCTCGGTTCACATGGAATGAGCAGGTTGCACAGATGTAGGCTTTGTACACTTATGGGCATGAATATATATGAAGGAAGACCATGTGAAAACAGCATTTGTCTGCTGCTCAAAGAACAAAAAATAAATGTGAACATGCATGAATCATGTTTGGTTGTGGCCATTCCTTTTAAATATGTGGTATTGACTTAAACCGGACAGATTATAAGGCACAATATTAAGATTACTTATTTGAGATGAGCACCTCTGAACTCAGTGGGCCTTACTTCTGAGTAACCATCACATAACCTTTTATTTTTTGTGTGTGTTTTATAAATTTTTTATTTAATAACAATAAAACAAAACAACATTAATATTCGTCCAAGCTCAACAAAAACATTCATCCAAGCTCAATAAAAATGTAACATATAAATATCTACATACATACCTAATTTATATTCTACTATAATCTCATTCTTCAATCTTCCATGACTTCCCCCCAAATAAGAAATATTAGTAAATCGAAAAGAAAAAGTTCAATGTATCTGTCTAATACATTTTAAGTATTTTGTGCCTGTGTAGTTTCCATTCATTATTCAAAAATCAGTGTTCACCATCTTTATATCTTCCCACAAGTTTCTGAAATATATTATCACACATTCCCAGTCTTTGGTAAATTTTTCCAATTTGTCTCCTCTTAACATATAAGTAAACCTGTCCATTCATAGTACCGTCAAAAAGCTTCATCTCCCATTCAGCTATAGAGGAGATCGTTTTTTGTTTCCATTTTTGGGCTAACAACATTCTAGCAGCCGCTGTCATATAAAATATTAACTTACCAGTCTTTTTTTTCTAAATCGTCACTCATTATTGTGAGCAAATAGAGTTCAGGAGACATTTCAAAATGAAACCCTAAGATTTTTTCCATTTGAATATGGATCATATTCCAAAACTTTTTTACCTTTTTACAAGATCGCCATTGCTGAAAAAATGTGCCAACCTCAAAGTTTCCCAATACTTATCACATAACCTTTTAAATCAACATCAGTAACAGAGATGAATTAAAATACAGGGTATCAATGAAAAACTGATATTAATAATCATAATCCAAACTGATTGCAACATCTATTTTAGATGAAGTGATGAACTGAACCAGGCAGTACTATTTATTGCATTACATACTTCTTTTTCTCCAGGGAATCCCAAGCGGTATAAAGTTATCCCATCTTATCGATGTGATAGCTCTGAGAGGTAGACTTACCTAAGAGGCAGTGACTAATCCAGTGTCCACGGGTAGCCTTAATATGTTGTGTCAAAAAGGGAAAAATGAAGTAATTGTTTAGTTACTTTTGCAAAAACAGCAAGTAAATATGGTGGGCCCTACACTTTTGCAGGTTCAGCACTGGTGGATTTGATTATTTGTGGGTAATTTTATTTATTTATTTATTTGAAAAAGTTCTTGCTCTATTTGCCCTTGCCACATAAAAAATAAGTTCTATTGCCCTCTTCCACTGGAAGTGGGCCATAGAGTCGTTCTGGAGGGCCTAGAAATTCCTAGAGGGAATGCTTCTGTAGGCATTGCTAGGTTCTCCAGTGTGACTTTATGGCCCAGAGGTTGACCATAGAATCATGACAGAGGTCCTAGAGATTCCTAGAGAAGTGTTCTCAGAACAATAATAATAATAATAATAACCAGTGTTCATGGTTTTTATTTTTATTAGATTTCCACATTTTTGCGGGAGTTTTGTGCAACTAAGACATGCAAAAGTGGAGGCACATTGTAGTTACCTTCAAAATCTGTAACTATAATGCCAATTATATTTGACGTCTTGGAAACACAACTGCAACTTCCTACTTTTAAAAAGTAATTTTACAAAGGAGTAGAAAATCTACCACTGATTTAATATTTAAAATTAAGTCTCTCTGTCTCGTAAAGTATCTATTTTCAGATCAAATACTTTGGGAAAGAGCCTGAATTGAAGAGTTATACCATAACTTTATGCTCACAGAGTTATACAGTGGTCAGCTCATTACAGAACTGCAGTGTTCCACAACCAAATTCACATGGAGTATTACTGTGCCATTTGCTATGTGCAGCCATGAAATCTATGCACAATGAATGATGTGCAACATGCAATGATGTGCAGATGCATAACTTTACTTTCATAACCTTCAACTGAATACAGATGTTATGTCTTGGCCAAAATAGCACAACCTCATGCACAAGGGAACTTAAGTATGCGTTAAGTTACCAACAGGATGCCAGTTCTTACTGAGCTCTAATAGTACAATAATAAAAGGATTTCACTAATCTGGAAACCATTTGTTCCAATCCATAAAAGTAAAGGAAGCACCAATACTAATGTTTGCCAGATCTAGACTGTGAAATATATATTGATGTATTTTTTTTAAAAAAATACCCGGTTCAGACTTAGAACAGGCAGTTTTTGGTCAATGCAAGAAAATGTACCATCGGAAGTGTAGTTCATTTAGGCGATTATGTTTACTTTTCCTGTTATTTCCTACAGCCCAAGAACATCTGGAGGGGTATACTCTCCTTAGCTGGAACAGAAGGGATTTACTTCTTATACGGTTTACTTTGAATTTGTTCTAAGCTGCAGCATGGAGCATGCAGCTTGTCATTTATTCCCTTTTCTATTACATGTGTTTTCTAGTTGTGAATAGTCATTTCTAAATTGTAATTACATTGCTGCCAAAACAACAACAAAAGCCCAAATATCACAAATTGTTATGTTCCCTAAAGGATTTCCCCTTTTACCTTACAATTATACCTACAGTGAAAAAGGAAAAAGAAATTCAGAACATTTTTCAAAAGTGAGCTGTGAAATATATTGGAAGTAGGCTGCTTAGGGGATGTATTACTTTGCGATGTCCTTTATACCACAAATCAAATGCTTTTTTCCCATCCTAAGACACATAGAAGAAGAGACTGCTCAGTTGGGATGGTTCGGTGTTTCAAGCAGAACACCAGTGCTGGACTCTATAAGCTTTCAAACACTAGGGCAATGTGATGGTCACTCCCTCCATATCCTTTACTCTCATTGTTTGCTAATGTGAGCTAAACTGTCCTCTAGAAGGAACTGGATGGAGTGTGTTGGGAGATCTCAGCTCTAGTACCTCCTTCACAATAGGAGCTGTGACAGAGGTGAGAAACGTGAAGCTCTCCAGATGTTGGAATGTACCTAAGGTTGCCGGGACCTGTGACCCAACAACATCAGGAGACTTGCACAATTCTTTCCTTTGTGCTATGATATTTAATGAGTGCATGGACAGATTTTTCAGATTAATGACCTACTAATTAATTCGATCAAAAACACTTCAAGTCTTATAAACTATGGAAGCAGTAGAGCATTTCAAATAACGAAATGTAATGACTTTCAGTGGGAAATGACCACGTAACTGATAAACCAGACTAGTGCTAATGTTGTGTCCAATTAGCCATTTTGGAAAGAGAAGCTCTAGAACTGAACTGTGAGAAGATTCCCAAAAGGATTGAACAAGATTAAAACATTCCAGAACTCTTTAGTTCTGGAAAAACAGGAAGCTGAGTGTTAATTTCCACCTAGTACCATTCTTTCACCTTTGGAAGATGGTGATTTCAGCTAATTATGGGCTGAATGCTTGACCTATAGAATGGGGTGGGGGTAGCAGAGGAGGAAAAACACGCCAGAAGACTGGGATGAAGTGGTAAATATTGTGTGGGTGTATATGTGTACATTTTTACTTACATTTTTATGAAGTGGTAAGAACTTCTTTCTGTCCTACCATTTAAAAACAGCTCACACCATTGCTGCAAAGAAGAATGCCCCATGACTACGTTATGTCATCACACAGCATGGTTTGCATGGAGAATTTTGACCTCTATATGCACAGAAATGATACTAGTGAAAAATACAATGCTCTACACACTATCCATCAAATCATATTTGTTCTTGACAGGAATGCAATGTCAGCTTCAACTTACCACTAGGTAATATAGCAGGAATCTGCCAGTCAGCCAAAAAAACAAAAAACAAAAACAATTTCTCTACCATAAGTTTCCTTCCTTCATTCCAATGGCAGGAATTGCTGGGAAGAGGGGAATGCAGTTCTTGTAAGATCATGTTCTACAATCCTGTTGAACTCACTGTTTCAGGAACAACTTCTGGGTTTGAGAACATGCAGTTCTTTCATTCTCTAAGGACAAATTAACACATTTTTCTGAAATGGCTTTCTTTGAACATTTTATACAATACTTTACCTTTGCTATCAGACCGTTATTTGGAATAAAGTTTCAAAGTGAAGCCTTTTTTCTCCTCCATTTCTTAAAAGATGAGATGCAGGATTTGTTCAATTTTTAAAGTAGGCAATTTGACAGAAACTTGGAATTAATATGTTAAAAATGAATTCAGACAAGGCAATGAATTGCATCTTTCTGATTCCTATTATGTTTTAACCCATTCCCATAACTGCCTAAATATTCTTAAAATCCTGAGGCTTTGATATCACTTTATATTGCATCTAAAGAAGTGGATTAATATCCACAATAGCTCCTGTTAAATAAAAAACAGTCTTAAAGGTTTTGCTAGATTCTTTTTTCCCCTTCCGCTCTCTTTCTCCTTTTTAGTTATCAACAATTTGCTGTAAGTTTTAAGAATTATTTTAAATGTTTCATTTTAAAATTTAATTATGTTAATGAATTAGTTGTTTGAGTAATTATTAACATTTCATTGTTAGTTACATTGAGTAACTATTAACTATTAACATTAACCTGATTTGTTATTTTTGGCAGGTAATTTGTGTTTTGGTGATTTTTTCCCCTGGTAATTTTAACTGATTTTTAGACGAAAAAGTCATGTGTCACTAACCTGTCACTAAGAATTAAGTGGTATGGATTAATTACATAATGTTCACTGAACTTCCTGATCAATAGTTAATGAATTAATTGCAGAATTGATGTCAATGGCAGAGTTCATTTTAATAGTGATGTTTTGGAGCTCTGCTGTTTGTTTACCTACTTCTCAAAGAGTGCCATAGGAGAACAGGAGAGGAGAGAAGGAGTTGTTTCTCACAGGGGAAAGCCTCTGCACTTGAATGTGAGCAGGGCCTGGTTTCCTTGGCTCCTCTACTTGTGAGCAGGGGAGGCAGTTGCACTCTATAGGCCATCCTCCCCATCTGTTTTGTCCTTCTCCTGAAGGTCAGCTCCTGGGCAACACACTCCAGCTCTATGCTTTGAAAAGGGGTGAAAAGAAAAAGGAAAAAAAAAAAAAGAAAAGGAAAGGAAAGGAGGATTTGTTGACTCAATAGAGAAGAGACGCAGACCTACCTCTTCTTTTCTTTTTTGGGTTCCCTGTTGGGATATAAATCAGTTCAATTCGCACCAATCAATCATTCTTCCTTACTTTGTTGGCCTCTAGCTGGCTGCTTTTGTTATGTATGTTGTGTGTCTTCAAATCATTTCTGACCTAAGGAAACCCTGTGGAGACCCTATCCTGGGGTTTTCTTGGGCTGAGAGTGTGTGATGCACCCAAGGTCACCCAGTGGGTTTCCATGGCTGAGCAGGGAACTGAATCCAGGCCTCCAGGGTTGTAACCCAACGCTCAAATGGCTACACCCTTCAGGATGCTTTGACACCCTGCAATCCGCCTAACTCTAAGGGAGGAAAAAAAATAGCTGTTTTCTCAGAAACTACGGTGACAGACCTGACATTCCTTTCCATAAAATGCTGTAATGGAATTCACAGATATACTCTAGCTTCTACCAAAGGAAGTTTTTTAGTCAGAAAATAAGCTGTTGGTTGTAGATAGGAAACTATGAAGGCCCAGGGCCTCTATAAACAGTTATTCCAACAGGCTCCTCCTCACCACACTTTGACCCATTCTGCACTGGACTGTTATAGCACTATTATTCCACTTGCAACATCCTATGGAATCCTGGGGTTTGCAGTTTTGGGAGGGGCCGGCCTGCAAACCCCAGGATTCCATAGGATGTTGCAAGTGGAATAATGTGCCAAAACAGTCCAGTGTGGAAATAGCCATAACACTCCATCCTCCTAAGGAAAGGGGGTGTGGCCCACAGAAGGCTACACTAATAAAACTGCTTTGTCTTTAACATGCCATAAGTCTCTGTTGTTTTACATAGCTTAGTTCTAAACTGAAGACATTTTGGTTCTGTTCATATATTCACAAATTTTATTCTAGTTTGGCCCCAGAGAAGCATATCCTCCAAACTTTCACAGATGAAAACTGGGACAGGTGGGGTCAAGCAACCTTACAGTGTGGACAAGATGGCAGGAAGAACAGGCAAGCTAGGAGAGGCTGCCGCAGTTTATTTCTGTCTGAGCCTGCAGGGAAGGGCAATATCCTGCCTGCTGTTCTCTCTCTTGCTGGATTAATTGAACACAAACTAATTTTGCACTTTCGACTCAGTTTGCAGCAACCGAAGTAAGCTGAAGTAAGCTGAACACAAAGGGGGAAGTGGGAAGGAGAAAGAAAAACTGGAATATTTTAGATGCAGCTGAGAAAGTGGGACAACAGGATCAGTACTGGTGGAGGGTATTGATAAACCACCTCAGGAGAGGTTACATTTGTCCCTCTGTATCTCTCCTGTCATGTACTGGATAGCTCCAAATTCAAGCAATTAGGCTGAGACGTTTCAAAAAGCTTTATTCAGGAATATCAAAGAAAACAACAGCACACCTTGGTCATTGCCGAGAAGTATTGGATTTGCAGTACCATACAAGCCATTACATTTCAAAATCAGCGTGTGCTGTGATCCCTTTTGTTAACAAATCAAAACAACTCATTTCCCAAGCTTTGATGCCCCTTGCCAGATTCTCAACCAGTCTTCCAACACACTGACCTTGCAGTCATCCGTTCAGTGCCATAACATTCCCAGATTCCTCTCTCAGCCATCACCTCCACCTCTACCTATCAAAGGAAGCACCTGGAAAGCAAGCTATTGCCCAAAACAAGACAGGAAAAGAACAGCTGACTGTAGTTATGGAAGAGCAGGGGATAGGAGCAGATATATGTTTGCTCAGTAGAGGCAAGAGTCAGAAAAAAACCCCTCCTCTGTTGTGCCTAGACTGCCTCCCTGAGGCATGGAAAGCAAAAAGCAGGCTGGAATATCCACAAAGATGCTGGTAACATTACTGAGACAAAAAGGCTAGGAAAAAACAGGAGGGATGGGGTATAGCACATTCCTTGGCTTCTTTGCATCTCTTGACTCTTAATTGTTCCTGTTGTTTTCATGGCACAACACATGCAATGCACCAAATGGCACAACCCAGCAGAGTCAAACTAGAACTTAACAGCCAGTTAATTTATTTCAGCACATGAGGCAGAACACTCTCATAATGAATAAGTACATTGTGATGCTTCATACTTGCTGCCTATGCCAGTCACTTCACTTTTCCTAATGGCAAGGCTGGCTCTGATGGGCAAAAAGGCTATGCATCTGTACTAGCCAAATAGACTGTACGTTATGTCCATTATCACAGGCAGTATGCCTCCTGGGTGGTAGGAGAGATGAGGAGGAGGGTACTCTCATGTTCTTGGCCTGCTTAGGGACTTCCAGAAACATCCGGTTAGTCACCGGATGATGGCCTTTGTTTGAGTCTAGCATGGTTCTTTATATGTTCTGCTGGATGCCTTTTTGTCTGATGCCAGCTGATGAACTCAGAGCGGAGGGATGGCCTTCAAACTGTAACCAAGAAGACAAATCACTATAATTTGCCTTTTCTGCAACATTAAAATTCATGTCTGCCTGTCGGAGACACTGAGGAACAAATACCATGGGGGAATGTTACCAAATGCTGTTGCCTTTCTTCCTGGCCGGATGGTGAAAAGGCAGAGATATGTCTTGCTAAACAACGGCACTCACCAGGTTCTCTTGGTACAGCATTGCTTGCATTCCCACAGTATGAGAGAATGAGAGAGGTCAAAACCAGAAGTCTGAGCCAAGAGAGGAGCACCATTTCAGGAATGTTTTCTCCTCAGCAGCATTCAGAGCTGGCATGAAATCAAGGAAGGTCTGAAAGGGTATGTCTCCCTTGCAAATGAAATAAAATTCAGTGTAAGCAAATGTTAAAGTGATACATGCTGGAGAGAGAAAGAGAAAAAAAAATGCAGACTCCACATGTATCCTGAGGGTATGTGAGACATCAGTGGCTGACCAAGAATGGGATGTAAGGGGTTAACTTTAAGCTACACTAATGGAAGAATTAACAGATTAAAAAGTACAATTAACTAAGATTTATTTAATGGGGTGATAGCACTTCTGAACACACATTGACCATATTCCATAAATTACACTGTAAAGGTGAATGGGTCAGAGAATAGAGGAGACTTACTAATCTATTAGCTGTTAGAAAACAGATGGAATGGAGGAGGGCTGGAGGTAAGGAAACATTGTGTAGGTAACGTTCTCATCACTACCACCAGAAAGAAAAAAGCTAGCTTGTATGTGCAAAATGTTTCTTGATCTAAAGGCCCCGCAATGATAAAGTGTGTGAGAAGCTGGAAAGCTGATAGCATTACTGAGGCCATAAATATCTTTCCACAGAAGTAAAGGATTTTTTTTTCAAAGAAGAAGAAACTGTCTTTAATTCTGTATTACTCCAAATCCCACTCTTTAGCCATTTCCGCACTAGGCTGTTATAGCGCTATGATTCCACTTTCAACATCCTATGGAATCCTGGGGTTTGCAGTTTCAGGAGGGGCCACCTGGCCCCTCCCGCAACTGCAAACCCCAGGATTCCATAGGATGTTGAAAGTGGAATCATAGCGCTATAACAGTCTAGTGCAGAAATGGCCTTTGCGTATCAAATCCTGTGTGTATATACAGTATTTTATTTCTATTGAAATTTCTCCATATTCGTTATGAATTTATTCTGAAATGTGTGCTTAGGATTGATGACTAGCAGAACAATGTGATGCTTGAGTTGTCGTTGTTGTTGTGCGCCTTCAAAACTTTTCTGACTTATGGTGACCCTAAAGCAAACCTATCACAGGGTTCTTTTGGCAAGATTTGTCCAGAAGGGGTTTGTGTTTGCCTTCCTTTGAGATCAAGAAAGGCCAAGAGAGTGTGATGTGCCCAAGGTCACCCAGCCAATTTCCATGGCTGAGCTGGTATTTGAACCTGGTCTTCAAAACTGCAGTCCAGAACTTAAACCACTACACTGTGCGGGCCTGCACACAGGGCTCTATATCCCACTGTATTTTGTTGTGCTTTACTCTCAAGTAAGTGTGCCTAGGACTTCAGACTAAATCAGTTAATTGCTTGGTAGCTAGCCTGGTATGCATCTGCTGAGGCATGGTGAAACCGCAAACATGTTTGGGGTTACATCTCTGTATGCATTTGCCAATTCAAGCCCAAGCAGCACCTACCAGTGACAACATTAATTTTGCCTGAAGTCCTTAGGGATCAAACTTTAATTAAATATTTCTTTCCTACTTTGTCCCCTTCATTCTGTCTTTACGGTAAATAATGCAAAATTAAATCTGAATATTTCACTCTCAGGTGTTATTGCCAGAATGAAGGCTGCAAGCATAATTGCAAACACTGTTGAAACAAGGCAGTATACACTTAGTAAGTTTTGACAGATTTTAATAGTAATAACAAAGTGAAGCCATTTTCACAGGCCTTCTTCTTTCCTAGGGAAGAAAATGTTTTTAAATATATATCAGCAATGACTGTAAAGATAAATGTAAATAAAACTATTTATTTCACAATAGTTTGGAGAGGAATCTTTTCTGTGCAATGTTTGGGTGACTCTGCAACACATGAGAGAACACTTCAGAGCTCTAATTATTAAGAGTTTGCAGTACATTAATCTACAATTACATTGCACTAAACATAATTCATGGATTTTATCATGCTTGAAGTCTCCTTCATTTACAATCATGATTTGTTACCAAGGGAGAAAAAAGAGAGGGGGCCCTGTTAGGCAAGTGACTCGCTTGCAACAGAAGTGCACAGGGATTCTTGAGATTGGCAGGCTAAACTCTTACCCTGCTCATAAGCTAATTGTAAGAGAAGGTGTGAGCATGCAGTGCACGAGGAGGAGGGAAACCTTCAGGAGAACAATGGAATCCACCTCCCTTCCCTTTCAGAAAATGCTAGCCAGCTCAGCTTCGGTGCTGACGAGTTTGATGGGTTCCTATAACTGTGGGTGGCTTGCTCTAATACTTGCTTGACAAGGAACCCATGGTGCCTGTGGGTGGTTCTGAGTGCAATGTGAGAGGAACATGGAACCATCTGGATAGATCATTCCTTCCTGCAATTCCTGCCTTGTGAAATGGGGGAGGGGGAGCAATCTCCGAGAGAAAAGAACTAGTTTGATCACTATTTGAGAGTGCTTGATTAGTAAGAGATATCACTTACTTTGGATGAGGACCTCTGAATTTGTTGGGGAACTGCCATGAATTCTAACAGCTACTCTTAAAAGTAAGTAAGTCAATCCCGCCAGGAACCACCAACCTTTTGAGATGGTAGGTCCTACTAAGAAGTCTAATTTCTAATGGGAAAAGTATAGCAAGGACAAAAGACTCCCATTATCCTAAATGGCCCTAATTTAGAACCCACCATTTACCCTTTATAATTTCCCATACAGCAGTTTCAAAACTAAAAGATGAGGGAGGTATGCTGGTCATATATAAAGATGTATTCTTTTTTTTTTTTTAAAGGAATGAAATAGCTCTGTTCTTAAAATGACTTTGCCTTCAATAATACTTTAAATAACTGGCTTTGCAGTAACCCAGATTAAAGCTGTTTTTGGCCTTTGTATGACTCACCTTAGTTTTTTTCTCAGGAAGGTTGCTGTGCATGCCTACTGAGTAAAGGCTAAAAATGGGCTAATCATTTTCCAACTCTCATTTTCTCCCACACTCAAATTTTGTGAATTGTAGAAATTAATGGTAAAACATGAACTGACAGGAAGTTGCCAAGCATTGCTAGTGGTGAGGGAAATCTTGTCAGTTTTGCTTTCTTATAGAATCATAAAGTTGGAAGAGACCACAGGGGCCATCCAGTCCAACCCCCTGCCAAGCAGGAACCCACATCAAAGCACTCCCAACAGATGGCCATTCAGCCTCTGTTTAAAAACTTCCAAAGAAGGAGAGTCCAGCACACTCCCAGGCAGCATATTCCACTGCCAAACAGCTCTGACCATCAGAAAGTTCTTCTTGAGGTTCAGGTGGAATCTCCTTTCCTGCGGCTTGAATCCACTGCTCCTTGTCCTAGTCTCTGGAGCAGCGGAAAAGAAGCCCACTTCCTCCTTGACATGACATCCCTTCAAATATTTAAACATGGCTATTATGTCCCTTCTTAACCTTCTCTTCTGCAGACTAAACTTACCTAGCTCCCTAAGCTGCTCCTCATAGGGCATGGCCTCCAGACCCTCCTCTGGACACGCTCTAGCTTGTCAATATTCTTCCTGAAATGAGGTGCCCAGTATTCCAGATCAGGTCTAATCAATGCAGAATAGAGTGGTACCATTATCTCTCTTGATCTAGACACCATACTCCTATTGATGCAACCAAGAATCGCGTTGGCTTTCTTGGCTGCCACATCACACTGCTGACCCATGTTCAGCTTGTGGTCACCAAGACTGCTAGATCCTTTTCACACATACTGTTGTCCAGCCATGTGTCCCCCAATCCTATATTTGTGCATTCCATTTTTTCTGCCTAAGTGTAGGACTTTACATTTCTCTCTGTTGAAATTCATTTTGTTAGTTTTGGCCCAACTGTCCAATCTGTTAACGTCATTTTGAATTTTGATCCTGTCCTCTGGTGTATTAGTAACCCCTGCCAATTTGGTGTCATCTGCAGATTTGATCAGCATGCCCTCTACTCCTTCATCCAAGTCACTGATGAAGATGTTGAATAGCACTGTTGAATAGCAATGTGAATTCTCTCACATTTTGTTTCACCAGTTGTGGTAAATCCTGATCATAAATGAACTGAAATGACATTCTCATTTTTCTCTAGTGCAAGCTCTATGATCACTATTTTTACAGGTACTTGTGTGTTTCATAAATAAATTTGTATCCGATCCTTCCTTCAGATGGTACTCAGGATGGCTGTTTACTGAAAAGGCCAAAGTCTGCTGAATTAAATTTTTTAAAAAGGAACTTCTGATCATACAGATAATACCCAGGATGGCTAACAATAATCCAAATACAATATAAATGCAATAAAAACACCAATAAAATATAAAATTAAAATTAAAGTAAAACACAATATAAAAATAAGGCAAGAAAAAACATGGATAAAACCAATAAAAATAAAATCAATTGCAATGTATTTATAATTGACACCAATTATATGTTAAAAGTCAAAGGCCTGGAGAACCAAAAGTCAAGATACAACAATTCTACAGATAAGCCTACAGGCAAGAACTTGCATTTCTGTTAGCCTACCTCAGTTGTAATGCTGTCAATATCTGGGCATTATACAAAAAGAATTTCCCACATGTCCCTTCTTGAAAAGCTGGCAGTGGTGGTGCGGACTGAGCCGTACTCTCAATTAGACAGAAAGGAAGATATGTTACATACACAAAGGTGTGAAGGGATAAAATGAGTTTATCACACAAACTAAAACAGGCAAGAACATTCTTAGTATCATACTTAAAGTCAAGATCTTCTGACACTGTCTGATAGGCCTTCAAATATCCTGTTGGTTTATGCTGATGTCATGAATTTCATAGGGTTTTCTTAGGCAAGGATTACTCAGAGTTGATTTTGCCAGTTCCTTTCACTACAGCACCTAGCATTTGTTGGCAGTCTCCCATCCAAGTACTAACTAGGGCTGACCCCACTTAGTTTCCAAGATCAGGCAGGATTAGGTAACGTTATGGCACTGGTTTCCCAACTTTGGTTCTCCAGATGTTTTGGACTTCAGGTCTCAAAATTCCTGATTGTTGGCCAAGCTGGGTAGGTGCTTCTGGAAGCTGAAGTCCAAAACAACTGGAGGATCGAAGTTTGGGAACCACTGCTTTAGGGTGTTAGTAGCTCATTAAAATATACTTTATACTAAGCTGTAAAAGAGACCAAATATCAAACAGTTTGAATTGCATGTAGAATAATGACCTCATGATAGTCTCAGCACACTCCAATCTGTAAGTAATTGTCTTTTCTATATTTGTTTCCTACTTTTCTTCTTTGTCCTTCTTCTTATTTTGTTTTTCTCTTCCTCCTTTTTCTTTCTTTCCCTTTCTTTTTCCATAAAAATTGAATTGTAATAAGCAAGTGTATTCATTAAGTAAAAATGAAATTGAAAATTGAAAAGCCATCATAAATTACAACACAGCTTTGGCCTAAATCCAGCTGTTACTCCCAGCCACAGTAGAGATCCACTGAATCAATGAGAACTTCCTATCAGCAATTATGCAAGTTCCTTTGATTTAGCAGATCTATTCTAGTTGGAAATAGCAATTGCATTTAGGTTTCTGAGCATGGCATAAAAAAAACCTTTGAACAAGAGAAAAACACAGCGGATACCCTTCTTACAACAGAATACATTAGAGCTTGGAGCAACCAAAGACACTAAGAATGAACCAGCAAGGTATAGAGGTTTGAGCATTGGACTATGAGTCTGAAGCCCAGAGTTCGAATCCTCACTCAGTCATGCAAACTCAATGGGTGACCTTGGGCAAGTCACACTCTCTCAGCCTCAGAGGAAGGCAAAGGCAAACCCCCTCTGATGAAATCTTGGTAAGAAAAACCTGTGATAGGTTCTCCTTAGGCTCACTCTAAGTTGGAAATGACTTGAAGGCACACAGCAACAAAATCCTCCCACCAGACATGCTATACACAACAAAAAGAAGAAAACAGCAATATCTTAAGCAGGGGGAGAGTTTTTATCACTGATGAGTTTTCATCTTGTCATTTCCTGCTTTTGGTGGGCCATAAATTACTGGACTGAACAAGCCAGACTTTTGACTGGTTATATGTAAGGAGGTAGAGAGCATGTTTCCATCTAGAGCAAAGGAGGATACAGGGAGAGCTAAAAAGTCCTACTTTATAAGTGCCATTTGAAGGATGGTATGTAGCTGAGTTCTTGCTATAGCAATAGAAGATTTCTCTCTCCTCAAAGTGCAATAATTTGTCTTCCACATTTTTTCTTGTTTGGCAGAATCTTTACATGGTTCCAAAGGGGACTTTTTTCATTGGGGAGTGCTTCCTGTGCTATGCTATTTTCAGACACAAACATTTTACGTAATTTTAGACTAATGAAGTTGTATTGGATCTTTCCTGGCATCTCACCATTTTTTATCACAAGAAAGAACATCACATAACTTGACAGGATGTTATGCATGCTCATGTCCTAGAACTATTTCCTTTATCCTTGAAGCACTGCTTGAATGCTCTTTGGATGACAGCAGTGGAGTTCGCAGGAAGTCTTTGGCAGAGGGAAGAACCATAGACTTGGAAGGCACTCCTTCCAGAAATAGATGTATGTGAGCAGCAGCTTGAACTATGCACTTCACTTTTCACTCTGTTCCCAGTAACCTTTTAATGTCGGTTTAGTGTCATGCATTTTGCATGGCTTGAATTTTTGAAATGTTCTCTTAGAACCCCCCCTCCAACAGTTTGTGTCTAGTGAGACTTTTTTAAAAATCTCTTCCTTGTGGAAGGAGCCTGGCAGCACCCAGCTTATAGATTTCAGATAATAGAGGAGGAGCTTTTGTTCACGCGGAGCAGATTGCATATAAAGCAGGCAGACAGGGCCTGGGAATCAAATCAAGTGTATCATGTTGATGCTTATAAAGCTTTGACAGGCCAACCTCACGCTAGCATGATTCCCTTTGAAAGGTTGGGCGGTGGAGAATGGGGCCTGCAAAGTGGGACTGTGTGTAACCTGCTCTGAAATATACAAACACTACACAGTTGACTGCGTATTTTGTCAAAGCTTGCCAATGATAAATTTCTAGAGGATACTATAGATGAAACTGTCATAAGATACAACACCAGTACCAAGGGAATTGCAGAATTACTGATAGCAACTAATTTACATTGTTTGCTAAAACCACATATAACTGGGTGAATAATTTATCATTCAGGGTTATTTCTCCCAAACTTATAGGATAGAGAGTTCTATAAGGTTGCTGCTGCACAATTTAAGCCTAAATTGTGATTTGGATTCTTTTTGCTTTGAATTTCTGTTTGTGTAGCATTACTAGGTTGGCTCAGCTATCATCAACTATACATTTAATTGGCAAAATACAATGGGAATTACTTTTTAGAACCAGTCCTTTGATAATCTGTTATGATAACTGCTTTGCTGGCATGTTGCAAGAGAACTGAAAAATATTTTGGACAAAATTGTTTAGACAACCAACAGGATTGTTATTTGCAGCCGATTCCTGTGCAGATCCTTTGTAGTCACTCTCCTCATCACCAAGCTGAATGTGCCGAACTCCCTAAGCCTCTCCTCTTATGTTTTATTTTCCTTGTCTCTTATCATCCCTGTTGCCTTTCTCTGAACTTGCTCCAACTTGTCTATATCCTTCCTAAAATGAGGCACTCAAAACTAAACACAGATGAGGCCTGACCAGTGCAGAATATACTGGGACTACTACTTCCCTTGACTTAGAAACTATGGTTATATTAAAGCAAACCAAAATATTATTCGCCTTCTTTGCTGCAGCATCACACTGCTAGGTCACATTAAACTTAACAATAAACTATAAGACCAAGGTCCCTTTTCACATGTACTACTGCTAAGACAAGTATCCCCCATCCTGTTCCGCTGCCTTTGGTTTTTGCAGGCTAAATATAGAATTTTGCATTTATTTTTGTTGAAATTCATTCTATTAGTTTTAGTCTTCTGCTTTTTTCCCCTCTTCTATTATTTTCACCATCCTGGCTTTATTTTATTAGTTCAGCACCCAAGCCAGAGCTATGGAACTGAGGGCATTCCAACAGGGAAAAGAGCTCTAGCTAAACCACATGGGATGCTCACCAAAGGGTGGGAATATGTCAAATTATGATGGCTCTTAGGTTCCACTGTGGAGGCAAAGTGTAGTACAGAACAGCCCAATTTATGCAGCGGCCTTCCCAAACCTGGACGCCATCCAGATGTGTTGGACTACTGATACCCCCATCATCCCCTATTAGCACGGCTATGAGTTTGCTGGCTGACAGTGATAGGAATTATAGTTCAGCTCATCTAGAACTTGGCACGTGTGCATTTAAATGGTCTTAAGGAAGCTGAACCATGCATAGGATATGAATGAACCTCCACACCAACTGCATGCTTATTTGCATACTTCCCAAACATACATCTATGATATAAAAGTCAATGTTTGTGCATTTGTCTGTTTGTCTGCATCAGGCAGGCATATGATTGGCTCTGTGAGGCGAGAAGACCTCATATGATTGGCTGGCTGTGAAGATTCTGTGGAATCTAGGGGTTGGCAGTTTAGGGAGGGGCCTTTAGAATTCTCAGCCGGAGAGCTCTTGGGCCTCAGGCCAGTTGCTATGGAGATGAGGCCTGCCATCACTAAGGATGCCAGAAAACTTTTGGGAGGCATATGTGAGAAAAATTAAAGTGACATACACAACACAGTTACAAGGTCTTCTCACCTCACACAGTAGATTGTGTGGGTTCCACATGTGAGGAATCTTAAAGCTGAAATTCAAAACAAAACATGCTTCCAGAAAAACATAAAGCCATTGCACAAATTCAACAGAAAGCAAAAAGAAAATCAAAAGCCAGTACATCAACATTGCCAGAGAACACAGATTGGATTGGGGACTATGGGGAAAAGTTACAGGTACTGGAATAGGCTGGTAGCTATTGAGATAATGCCTAGCAGCAAGGAGGAGGACAGTGTATTCCCACAGGAACCCAACCTCTGACTGTTAACAACTCTGAATATAGATTGGATTGGGGAATATGGGGAAAATTTACAGGTACAGGAATAGGCCAGTTGCTATGGACATGAGACCTAGCAGCACGGAGGAGGACAGTATACTCCCTCAGGAACCCAAATTATGAATGTAAATAACTCTGAATACAGATTGCATTGGGAATTAGGGAGCAAAGTTACAGGAAATGGAAAAGAAATTTTAGTGCGTTCTTAAAAGGAAAATAAAAACCCTGGGCAATGCCAGGTAAATACGCTAGCACACATATACATACATACATACATACATACATACATACATACATACACACACACACAGGATTGAGCTACCTGTCTCAAATCATCTGGTGATCCCAAGGGGAAAAACATGCAGCCAGGCTTGATAAAGTTCTAAAGCAAAACTTTAATAAATTAATACGCATGCCCAATAAAAATACAAAATGACAATTTAAAAACAACAACAACAACAAAACAATCCTCACTCATTCAACATTTCCATCTTTAACTGGAATACTACAGAAAGGTATTATTTAAAGTGGCAATCTGAATGTTTCTGGTACAAGAAAATGTATCCGATCATTTAAAGAGTGCTATGGAATCTTGGAAGAAATTATCTCTCATAGCAGGAAAAGAACAACAGCTGGTGTCACTGAATAGCTGGAGGTTGTGGTCCACTGCAGTCTGCTCTTCCTCACCCCTCCCTCCAGTCCCCATGAAATATCTGAAACCAATGATGGAACGTAAAAAGAAATCCACAACAACTTTACACCGAGAAACATGCTAAAGTACAATCACAGACTATTCCAAGACACAGGTGCTGTGCTGTTTCTATTGTTGTTTGTACAAGAAGTCTCACAAGAGAGAGTGAGCAATAAGCAGATCACATAAGCTTGTATGTCCTGCGCTACATGACAGAACAACCCAGACCTACCAGCACTGGCAAGTACAGTATGTGTTGATCTTTTCCCAGCATGGTCTGAATGATGCCACAGAAGCAACAGAATATAAGCATCTTTCACACACTGAAATCTCACGACAGGAATTCAGCTACAGGAGCTGGCTCAGTTCCTTCAAAACATTCCTTCATCATCCCCGGATTTTCACTGCTGTCCCTTTAAAACGTAGGCGCAAACACCCATAAACAAGTTCAAAATAAAATATCTTCATTTTTTATAAGCATCTCCACCACAAGTCTCTGATAACGGATATCATTCAGGGCAGCCATTGGATCAAGCTCTGGTGCTCGCATTAGCGTCGGCCCAAAAACGATGCCAAGGTTCTCTGCATTCATGAGATTCTCTTTTTCATGGAGTGTTACCCTGTAACAAGGAAGGTAATAGTTAAAATGCAAGCTGCTGGCAGACATTATTAGCTGCTGTCTTGGGCCATTTCCGCACTACAGTCTTATAGCACAATTGTTCCACTTTCAACATCCTATGGAACCCTGGGGTTTGCAGCTTCCGGAGGGGCCACGCAGCCCCTCCCTAAACTGCAAACCCCAGGATTCCATACGATGTTGAAAGTGGAATAATCACGCTATAAGACTGTAGTGCGGAAATGGCCTTGATCTCATGAACATGGAACTGAAAAGCCACATTGCCACTACATAATTAAAACCAGCTTCAAATGGCTGCAACCCTTAGACAGAATGATAATTCCCAGAGTTCCTTAGTCAATGGCCACTGTAGTCCTTCAGCAAGGCCCGTGGAGGGTCTGTGGCCCCAAGGCTGACTGGGAGTGGGGGTGGAAAATAAAAAAAAAAAGTGAGAGGTGATTATAAATGCACTGATCTTGAGAATACTTTGAATGCTTGGACAACATGGACAATTGTCCACAGATGCTTGGACAGCTGGATATCACCACAGTTGTCCAGTTGTCCACAGATGCTTGCTGTTAATGGGTACAATGCCCCCTTGACTTTCAAGAAGGGCACAGAACCGTTGCAAAATTAAAAAAAAAACCCATGAATGACTCCCCTCCTGTCTAACCGCTCTGCCTCCCATTCCTTTCCAGGGCTCCCCACTCCCATTGCCTTCCCTTTGGCCTGGGCGCGTGTGTCTTCTTTCCAGGCACCTGGGCAAAAGGGAAGGGAATGGGAGGGGGAGAATGGAGGGGGAGGCATGTGTGCACCTTCTTTCTCAGCATGTGGGGTTCCCTCCTCCCATTTGCTTGCCTTTTGTTCAGGTGTGAAGAATGAAGGCATGGGGCATCTGGACAAAAGACAAGCAAATGGGAGGGGGAAATGGGGTGGGACGGCAAATGGGCGCTTTGCTAATAATCACATTTGTGAAGGTCAAACCTGCAAATGTGGAGGGAGAATTGTATAGCTAAAAGTGACCACCATATAACATGGCTCCTCCTGCATCAAACCATTATTGTAAATAGGCAGCCTCATTCTCCCCTCATCACAATGCTAGAACCAAAGATCATCTGATGTAGATAAGTGGTGGGAGATTCAAGACAGATAGATGGATGCATTACCTAGCTATGGAACACTCCCAACACAAAGTGTGGTGGTGACTATGGACCTGAAAAGCTTTACAAGGGGATTAGACAACTTCTTAGTGGCTAATGCTGTCAGTGGTTACTGGTCATAGTTACTGGACTATATTCTTCCTCCAAAATGGAAGGTATTCTGTGGCTGAGATCTTATATGGCAGAGCATAGTGTAAAAGTTCCACAGGGGGAAATCACACTATATCTCTCCTCTCAACACCCTCGCCCCTGCCAGACTAACCATCCAGGCACTGCATCCCCCCATGGTCATTTAGTGGTTGGTGGAAAGTGGTGGTGGGGGAATCAGAGAAGTGTCTGGCTATGTTTCCACAGCCAGATCCAGACTAATACACTGAGATCTGTAGGAGGCTCCATAGGTCTTTGCAGATATTATTGGCCTGTCTGGTTATTGGGACACCACCAGATACTACTCAGATTCTCTCACTCCATCAGCCACTGAATAACGATGGTGGTGGGGCTGCAGTGGCAGCTAAACAGTGTGTTGAGGAAGGGCTTTGGTTATTTCAGAGAATATCAACCTCTGTAATGACCAAAAAGACAAGCACGGGTGTAAGGTGGACTGGTGTATATTATTAACAGGATGCCAGTCTATGTCTTAGAATACCACCTGCTGCAAAAACACCGGGGGAAGACTACTGGTTTTACATCCTGGTCTTTGTGCTTCCCATAGACATCTGGCCACTGTCTTTTATACATAAAAGGATGTTAACCTTTGGTCTGATCCAGCAAGACTCTTTAATCCCTCTATCGAAGTCTGTTCCTACAGATTTTGTTAAATAGTAACTCCTATCAACTTTCACCACTGGCTAAGCTGGCTGGGGGTGATGGGAATTCAGGTCCAAAAACATCTGGAGAGCCACCACAATTCCGACACCTGGCTTCCCACAATTGCCAAGCAGTTCCCTCCAGGGAAGCTGAAGCAGGCATGAAGGCAATAAGTATAGAGATGCAGGGAAAGAAGACTGCAACTGCCCACTCTTGTTCTACCCATACAAAGTCCATCTACCACCAGCTGCTCTGTTCACTTATTGCATGTTGATACGGTTACTGTGGTTTTAAAAAGTCCATTTTGATGTTACTGGTAAACTGGCTTAGAGAGATTTGTACTCTGAAAAGGCAGCATAGAAATAATTCAAACAAACAAGCAAGCAAGCAAACAAACAAACGGCTTTCACTTATCCTAATATATCTTACAGGGTATTATTTAGAAACTAAAATTATGGGCTCCTTAGAGGAAAGGTAAAAAGCCTCCATGTAAAGAATTCTATAGGCTTTTATAGAGGTTCATAGTTCCCTCTTCCATACTCATTACATAAGCAAAAAAAAAAAAAAAAAAGTGTCATAAAAACATACACTGCCATCTAAAGACAGTGAATCAACATACTGCATACTTACTATATACACTGAATACAGTAAGCATAATTATATTCTCCCTTCCACCAGCTTTTGCTTTCATGGCACAGCATACAAACGGCTGTCTTGAGAGGCTACGTTTTGCTTTATGGCAGTTAATTGCCTCTCCCAGAACAAATTTGTATTTGTAAATTAGTTTGTGAACAGATTATACAAAAGCCCTAATGTATATTACTGACTTAGATTCAAAATAAACCCATTTAAGGACTTAGTCATAAATGACTGAATATCCACTGTAAAGAATGCACATGAATTATAAAGAAAATATAACAATGGCCTATTCAGTGAGGCACTGTTAAGTGCACTACGTGGAATTAAATAATTTTAGATACCTATAATGACAGCCAGGAACTACTAGTTGTTGAGTAAATTGTTCCTAAGCTGAACAACCTCTGCAGTTTCTATTTATAGTTATTCTGAATATAGTAAATTGGCTGGCCAGCTGAATTTGATAAGACTCCATTAGCTGTTCCTTCACTGCATGCATATTGGAATGAGCATGCCTATAAAAAGTTAAATGCTACCTTATGTTGGTTGTTGCTAGGTACTTAAAAGATTCAGGACCCACATCCATAGGAGATAAATCTGCATAAAACTTGCATATATTCATTCATAGCTACATGTTTCCATTTAGAAATAATCTGCTGTTTTCTGCCTTCAAGTTGATTTCAACTTATGGTGACCTCTAAGGTGACCTTGCCACAGGGTTTTCTTGGGGGAGGGGTGTCTTTGCCTTCCTTTGAGGCTGAGAGAGTATGACTTGGCCAAGGTCACCCGGTGGGTTTCCATGGTTAACAGGAGATTTGGACCCAAGTCTTCAGAGTGTAATTCAACACTCAAACCACTACACCATGCTGGATCTCTTGGAAACACTTAATAGTGTTCGTTTAAATTTCACAGAAGATACAAGTCTGCCAATTAGTTTCTCAACAATTAAATGAATTTATTCTCACAAAGCATATTTTTCAAATAATGTGCACGCTACCTCAAATTCCAAATCTGTCATTTTTCTTCAGTCCCAATTAATTTGGAATGATATGACAAAAAGGAAGAGTGGATGGTAGTATTTCTTATTAATTTTCTCTCTTGGTTTCACGTATACAACCAAACATCTGTTCTTAAAAGTTCAGAATACTCTTATCTTTATTTAACTATACATATGTTATTAGATTCAGGGAAGGGATGACTGGATCTTTGAGTACACTTTTTAAAACTACAAGAAAAAGCATGATAGAGTCTCTGCCAAGGATATTCTCCTAACTCTTATCATGTTGCACAGTGAAGTGCTTCTTACTTTCTAAGTATTCACAGTTCAGACAAAAGCATTCATTATATATTATGAAGGGCTTGAAATGTTTGTTCCATTTTATTGATTTGTTAACCACCAAGTTCAAACCTCAAGCTGTACGAAGGGAAGAATGCCTTTGCCTCCTCCTCCCTGCATCTCTAAGATAGAAAAATTGTTTCAGAAGCCTAGGGACTGTCTTGTATGGTACTGACCTCATAGAGAAACTGTACCACTTCCCTTTTCCCATGCAAATTGAGCCTGAGCTTTACATTTCCTCAGGTGAATTCTGAAGTTGCTAATTTTATGGAGTGGGACAGATTGGAGATGTTTCCTAATCTTACCTCAGAATCAGATCACATGTAAGCAGATAAATGCAGGCAGTAAGCCCAGGGGTCTTTCGACTTTGGGGTAATGCCTCTAGACTTTAACTTAAGGCAGTTATATCACTGTTAAATCAGCAGCCCCCCCTCAAATACAACATAGTCACAAAAAAGCTTTAACAGCAGAGGAGAGCCCTGACATTACAAGCAATAGCCACAATGTTAAAACTGTGCTATTGAGAAACCATTAATTCTAGTGATGCATAATCAAAATAAAAGGGAAGAGTATCTATAAAGTAACACAGTCTAAGCTAAGTGGATTATGCTTTGGAGAGCAGACATCAGTTCTTAGATACAGTGGAATTTACAAAATCTATTGTGAGCAGGCTGGTTCTGAATCTCTCCTGCTCAGAAATCAGTAAGAACAAAAGCAAAAGAAGCATTTTACTTGCTTTTTTTAAAAGAAAGAAATATGGAGGACCTGGTCTATGTCCCTTGACCTGTAGCCATATAATCTCAGGCCAATCCAGATTAGATGCTCTGAAAATGTATAAGCCTTCTTGCTGAAGGACCTTTCATTTTTATACCTCTTTAAATGTGCCATGAGGTAACGTAAGGTTTCACAGTGTGCAGGTGGCAGCAATTTCAGTGCTTCGTGAAGTACTTCCAGCTGCTCATCAGGATCTGTGGTTTCTGAAAAGGAAAATATGAGCATCAAGATTAAGCAAAAAGGTACAGAAAAATGAAGATAGAGAAGTCTATTGCCAGTTAATTCTAGCCTATATTATAGTGGGCTGCCAGTGTCATCTAAAAGAAGTGCTTCCACAGAGGCAAGCAGAAAAAGAGGTAAAGGGGAAAGGATTTAGCCTTTCCATGCCCCTCTTTAGGCAGAAATGAAACAAAGAAAAGTGGGTAGGGTGAATTTAAGCAGTTTGTATCACAGCTAAATATTAATTACTGTCCTTTGGCAAAGGAAATGTTTTATTCAGGGCTAGGCAAAGTCCTGGAGCTGCATGGGGCACCCAAAGATCTTTTTGTATTCTTTGACCCCTCCAGATTTCTCTCACTACAGCTTTCTGATCAAGAAGCGGGGGAGGAGGCAGGGGAGAAAGAAGGTGATCTGTCTTTACTAGAAGCAGTTCACCTAAGAAATAGGCAATTTGCTTTTCAGACATCTTGCAGAGTCCCTGTAACATAAAACCAACAGCAGCAGCAACAACAGAAGTTCTCTTGGATACATCCAGTTTTGAGCTTTTTGGGGGGAGGGGACATTTCCAGTAATCCACATGGCCTCTGGGGGGTCAGTGCAGAAAACTGGTCCCCCACACTATCTGCTCTTGTCCACTCTTGGCTTATATGATTAAGTGATCCATTTGGGAACACAGATCTACTGCATGTGAGTATTCTCTTACTATGACTACCTGATCCATTCATATGGCATGGTTCACAGACAACACAGCTACCTAAAGGCATTAGCTAAGCATGATGGATGATCTTCTTAAGCAATTTGTGGAAATACAAAATATGCAATATTTCTGTGCATAAACCAGTGTCTTTTGAGCAAAAGGTACTGCCTTTTGTGGTGTAAGAGATATGCTTCTTGCAGAAAAGTATTTTCTGGACAGAAATACCAAGATATGTTTTTGTGCAAATGGATTTCTGGCAATGAAGTCCCAAAGTGTGATAGTGCTTGATAACTACAGAAACTTTCACAGTCTCACAGAGCAAGGAGAAAACAGCTGAAATGACTCATTGTGTGCAGGAACAAAATAAGCAAAAAAACTTACATCACTACTCTTTAGGGTTTTGAAGGGTAAAAGAAAAGCTGTTCTCTCTTGCATAGCTGCAGCTTATCCCTACAAATTACTTAAACCCAAGTAAACAGAACATGCAAAACCTTAATCAGTGTATTTCAGTCTTTGGTCCTCTGGAGATTTTAGACTTCAGTTCTGAGAATTCCTGAGTCTTGCTTGTCCAAGCTGGCTGGGCTTTTGGGAATTGAAGTTCAAAACCTCTAGAGGATCAAAGATTAAGAGCTACTAACAGATAAGCTAAATAACAATACAAAGTACTAAAATATTCATTTGCTGAACAATACAATAGAATGCTTACTTGCAGATTCTATAAATTTGGGGTAGGCATCATATGTAATTAGTGGAATTGGCAAATCCCTGAAGTACAGTTTAAGTGCACCTGTGATAATATTGATATCTTCATACATGTTAACAGAAATATCTGCTTTTTCTCCATCTGTGTATGAAAAGGGAAAAAAGGGGGGAAAATGTAGTTACCAAAGTGAAAAGAGTAACAATTGCAATTATATTAAAGGCATCATTTAGGCATGGTTTTTAATAGATAAAACACAAGCAAGAATATTTCTTTTTAAATAAGTCTTTTGACATGAAGATCATTGTAGTAGATTACTGACTTCCATGTATTTGAAAGAAGACTTTTAGACAATGTTCTAGCACGGGAAAAGCTACTCTTGTACATCCTCAGGTTTTTTTGTGATTATGCTGCATGCAGACAATATGTGTACTTCCATCTGCCCTCTCTTTCCAAGGCCAACCCTTCCATAAGGCAGCGAATCATCTGCCTCAGGTTTCTCAGCACAGGAAGTGGCAAATCATGAGCACCTGTGGAGGGCTATCAAGACTGCTCCAGAGAGCCTCTTTTGCTTCTCTCCCCCTCTGGCATGTGCTGCTGCCACAGTCTCTACAGTTGGTTACTGGCAAGCTTTGGAGAGAGGTCATCTTGTTCTTTTTATGTGCCTTCAAGTAGTTTTTGACTTATGGTGACCCTCAGGAGAGCCTATCACAGGGGATTTCTTGGCAAGATTTGTTCAGAGGGGTATTGCCTTGGCCTTCCTCTGAGGCTGAGAGAGTGGCACTTGCCCAAGGTCACCCACTGGGCTTCTGTGGCTGAGTGGGGATTTGAATCCTGGTCTCCAGAGTCCTAGCCCAACAAATTGAAACTACTACACTATACTTGCTCAATTAGATTTCATCAGCTGCTTAGAAAAAGGCCAGCAAGCAGCTCCCTAGATCCAGACTAGTTGTATACGCTGGTTTGAGGAGAAACAGGTCAGATCCAGGATTTTGGGCATGGCTGGCTCTAAGGGCTACCTTGGGAGATACTTAGCCCTGAGAAAGACTTCTCAGAGCCAAGAATTTGGTCCTGCTACCTACAGAGGGCAAGCACTTCTCCTCCTGGCTCAAGTAGTTGGAATGCCTACTCTGCTGTCTTTTCCCACAGAACCTTCAACTATCTTTTGTGAGATTTGGGCTAAAAGGTAGGGCTTGGCAGAGAGAAAACTCCAATTAAAAAAAAATAAACACCAAGGGTAAAAGCATGGTGTAGTGGTTTGAGTGTTGGACTCTGGAGACCAGGGTTAAAATCTCCACTCAGCGATGGAAGCCCATTGCATATACTTGGGGAAGTCCTACTCTCTCAGCCACAGAGGAGGGCAAAGGCAAGACCCTCTGAACAAATCTTGCCAAGAAAAACCCACGACAGGGTTAGGGTTGCTGTAAGCTGGAAATGACTTGAAGACATACAACAACACCAAGAATAGTAAAATGACATATAGCGGTAGACATGGGTTTGATTCTTTGTTCTTGCTTTGCTTACTTTATGATGTGATTTTCATGATGCGCCCTTCCCTTCTCTCACTTCATTGCCAGCAGCAGCCAATGCTGGTGTTGTGTAGAGTTGGGGAAAGGCCTGATATAACAAGTGTCACAATGCTTGAAGAGGGCCAGTATGTGTCACCACCCTTCAAGAGGGAGAGGAAGAATACAACACAGAGAGGCTGTGTTTGGTGGTAGAACACTCTGCCATAATGTATAGCATCATCCTCAGGCAAGTTAGTAGCAATGGAACAGAAAAACAGAAAAATCTGTAATGGGTAAAAGGGAATATGGGTGGAAAGGGAGGGAAAGGCTTCACTGTGAAGGTTAGTAATGGCTCAAAGACAGATTGGTTTGCACAGCAATGACTGGTTATGCTGTTTATGCCCATTATACCACTTTTACCACCAAGGCTGCACAAAATAGTAACTTTAAGTTACCTTTGCACAATCTCAACAACATGGAGATGGGCAAAAGAGATCAGCAGAATGGCTTTGAAATGAGTGGCAGCTCCTTTTTTGTGAAGTGGGGCATTGTGTAGGGTCATCTCTAGCTTTCTGCTACTGTAAACACCCTTCAGTGCACGAGTACTGTGCTATGTTTCTTTGTAGCAACAGAGCACAGGATTGAGCATGGAGTCTGATAGCCCCAAAGCAGTTTGTTATTCGAGTTCATAGAAACGTATGCACTGAACCAGTAGTTCCCCAAACTTTGGTCTTCCAGGTGTTTTAAACTTCAGCCTCCAGATGCTCCAATCAAATTGGCCAATGATCAGGGATACTGGGAACTAAGAACACCAAAGACTGAGAAGTACTACACTAAACAATATTCAAGACAAAGGCTTGAAGTTCTTTCTTTGAATTCATATCACCAAGTCCCCACTCTACAAGCAAAATTAGTATGAATCTTGAAAAGGCTAATTACTTTAATCTCTTGGTATATGCTGGAAGAGCAATTGCTCCAGTAAACCAACTGATAGTGAGTATATAATCATATACTCTGATCTTTAGAGGTGGGTATCCTCAGCAACCTAGGCTAACCCTTCAGACCTTCTACTGACAGTCTGTTCAACAGCAGGCATCCAAGTACCTGCTTGGGTGTGCTTAGCAATTTTTTTGGCAGTTCTCTCTTGATCAGCTGACCCAGCCTATCCATCACACTGTACAACAAGCTCTGCAAGTCCAGTCAAGTTTAACAAATGACTTACTACCTAACATGGGGAAGTGGGTAGCCAGGCTGTTTTTGAACCACAAGTGAAAATTCCTGCTGGGCATGCAAAGCTAGCTCTACTACTGGCTAGTAATGGTCTGGTAAAGAATATACCTCGATCAAAAGCCATTTTGACATCTTCAATTAGGTCACTGAATCCTGATACTCTGTAGAGTCCTTCAGAATTGAGACCTGTTAAGTTAAAACATCATTACATTAAATTTAATATTCATTCTTCTGACTGTCTGTTTCTTTACTAATAGCAATGCATATAGCTAAATGAAGTTTCAAAAGCCTAGCCTTTCTTTCTTAGCATATATTTTATTGCCAGTCCTGCTAAACAAGTAGTATTGTTATGATCAGTAAGTACCCCAATAATCTTATGTAAACATATTTCTGGTAATGGTTTCTGGAGCGAGAAATGTGCCATCAATTTACAAAGGACATGTGAAAATAAACTAGTCATATTTGAATATTTATACTGATTTACATTTATTTAAATATAGCATGAGCAGCAATCAAGCAAAGGCAGGGAAGACTGAGCAGGAAATAATGTATAAAAACTGAGAACACAGCTATAGATATCTATGTTACCTACTGTTCCTTACAAAACTATATTGGTAAGAGGGACTTCAGAAGAAATAGCAGGCAGGAATATAATTCAAGAGCTCTGCAAATAAAATATCTGTACCTCATAAATAGTATAACAATACTGCATGATTGTATAATATTGTAATGCCATAATCCTTATTACAAACACATAGGAAGGGATATGCCAGACATAAGTTTAAACATCAATACAAACTTAAATATTAATTGTTCAGAGAAATAGCACTTATAAAATGTCCTATGCAAATCTTCTTTGAGATTAAATTCAGGTGAATCCTAGTTGACCCAGATCAATCTAAAGGGATTATTAGCAAGACAGCCAAACCATTTAAGCATGCCTTACCTCTAGATTCAATCTCCCTAATGCACATGTCTACCACCATTGGTCTTTTTGTGAAGTGTGCTTTTACTAGCGTCGTGAGATCACAGCTGTAGACTTTTTTGACATGCTTCAGGTCTGGCTTGCAGTCATTTGGGACCATCTTGGAACACTGCTTGTGAACATTTAAGCCACAATCTGATGGAAATAAGCAAAAGAATAAAAAGTATTATCCCAATATTTAACAGTATAGTTATCATAGTTATATTAAAAATGGACTGCTCTTAGAGAATCTGATACTCAAGCAAAGATTTGTGCAGGGTTTGAAAAACTTTACCACCTTCATTCTAAATGCCTTTATCAGCAATGATCAAGAATAGATCAGTGCTGATTTTTGATTCCTAATTAATTAACAATAGGAACAATGAATCAACCCCCCCACCTCCTTCTTACAATTCATTATCACTTCACTGCTGTATCAGTCTTCACAATGTAGGCAGGCTACTGAATACTTGTCAACCATAAAGCTTTTAGACTGGTGCACCAAATTATGGGGCAAGATTGCCAGTGCTTGTATATGTTTTTCCCTGCCATTCAATAGCACACCAAAACTTAGGCTCCCAAATTCTACAAGAAAGGCAGGCAGCAGAAAAAATACATAGCATAAGCTTCTAATGCAACACAGATTGTACTCACTACTATGAAATAATTTTGCAAGGTCTAAAAGAGAAATAAGACAAGCAGCAGGTAAGCAGAGAAAATATATATATATATATATATATATATATGAGAATGATGCTCCCCATCAAAGAAACGCAGGCATAAGAACTGTCTCCAATATCCTTGAGACTATGTGTGCAGTTGTGAAATCCATGAGGCAAAGCACAAGAGGTTCCTCCTCCCATTCCTTGTTTAAAAAGGCAGCCCACCTGGCAGTGCTGGTGATGAACAGCGCCCTCCACCACAGCTACAGGGAGGTGTCAGTGAGGTGGTGCAACTGCTGTTTATGTCCAAACCTTAAAAGAGCTATCCTAGGTGCTGAAATCCATCCCCACCAAATGGTTTAGGACAGTGGTTCTCAAACTGTGGTGTGGGAGCCCAAAAAGGGACAAAATATTTGCTTGAGGAAGGTACAAGGAAAGTCAATCTGCAAGTACAGCAAATGTGAAAAGAGTAAGCATGTGTATGTGTGGGTCCATGTGCATGCACACGCACCAATGAAGACTGACTGATCTCTTCCTACTTTATGCCTTCCACCAATTCAGACATAGCAAAAATCAGCTTCCCTTTTTAAAATGCTTTCCTCACTCAGCCTCTTCAAATATTCCATTGTTGGCACAGTAGGCACATGACCTTTAATGACCACACAGTAGTTTCTTGGGTGTTGTGGGGAGAAAAATGAAGAAAGGAGAGTACAAGAACTCAGCATTAAGCTGGAGGTGTGTGTAGTACCAAGGGCTCTGTGATGAGAGAGAGTGGCATGGGATAGGATGGGGGGGGGGTTGACATCCAGCAGGGGAACACAACATCCACATGAAGATGTAACGGGCTCACAAGGGCAAAAAATGTGAGAATCATTAGTTTAGGATCCTTGGTAGTTCCTCTAATATCCAAACTAAAACCCAGAACCTAATGACATCCAAGCTACCAGTCTCCACTGCACAGTTGGTGAAGAAGTTGGCTGATACAAAGCAGGTTCTATATGACACAGATTCACGTTTTGTTTTAACTGTGTGGCTTGTCAGGGCAATAAGTATATCTCAGAGTTCTAACAAAAGCAAAGCAACGCCACAAACTTGAAATCTGTCCCCGCCCCCCATATTGATCTGATCCAGTTGAGTTCTTTTTATGTTGAATAGACATCAGTATTGGAGATCAGATAGTAGAATCAGAGCTAGAAAGATGCTCAGAGGTGTCTGTAACATTTTGCAGTTATGCTTCTGACTACATATGCTCCAGAGGTTATATTGCAAAATATAGAGCCACTTCTCTATGGTAATTCTGATGAGAAGATTTCAAGTAATATAATTGCCTGAGCCTTTCGGTAACTGTAACCAGAGTCAACAATACTGGACTACACAGGGTCATGGTCTGATTGTGCAGCAGAATTCAAGCATTACAATAAACTATGGTTTATTGCTATGTGAAAGAGACAGTACGAGCCTCATTTATGTCATGCTACAAGTTTTTTCGAGTGTGGTTGCTTCTACTACTATTTCTAACCCCTAACTGCAATTTGTGGCCTTGTTTGAGCCCAGATAAATAGACTTAACAATGCTTTCCTGAAACTATCTAACATCAAAACTTGGCTTATGAAGTCAGTTTGTTCCAACAGATCACAGTTATGGTTAACCATAGCTTAAGGTTCAGGCATAATGCTAAATTGCTTTTGATGAAAAACTGCAGTTGATAAAAAGCTGGGGCAAGAGCTTTCGAAGTTCTTTGCACAGCCATACGGGAGGAGGAAGAACCTAACCTAACGCTTATTCTCTATCTGAATGTAGTTGGTATGTCTTTCTAGTCCAGCATTGTCTATTCTGGTAGCTTTTATCCAGGTATTTTATCCAGGTATTTCTCTATCCTGCTACCCAAGGCTCTTTGAGATGCCACAGTGTTCTCCTTGTTCATACAATCCTTCTCCATGTGTTTTAGTATGGAAGAAGGCAATTATATGTGTATGAGAGAAAGAAGAAAGTGGCCTCAAACGTTTGGGTACAATGGAAACCTTATTACGAAAACTAATCATGTGAATTCACTGTCAGTCTTCTCTTAAAACCAGCAGTCCTCTTTATCTCACTTTCAGATTATTGAAATATTCTGCAGTTTTCTCAGGCTACCAAGTCAGAAGAGATTATGATATATTTAATTTTACTAGTTGGCAGAAAGCTTCAAAACATTCTGAAACAGATGTTTGGATATTCTGAGTCAAAATGCCTCGAATAAGTTGTTCTTTCCCTGTATGGAAAAGACTTAATATTTAAGAAGAGAAAAGATTGATTCTAACATTCTCCACTGAAAGCTGAAATAATGTGCTTTCATTAATGCATGAGCAAACACAAGAACCGTAAGCACTGTATTAAGAATGCCCCATGAGGGCCCATTTCAAATATCTGCTGAGAGTACAATAAACAGAGCTGTCACTTTCTCTTCTATTGCTGATTTGATTTTAGTCAGCTTTAACCTTCATTGTACTTCTAATTCACTGGAATATACAGTAGCTGAGTGTGCTTTATAGAAATATCACTGTATGTTAAATACATGACCACTACATTTTACAAGCTACACTGGGGAAGAATATTATTCTATCACTTTTGAGAATAAGTAGCAACGAGGAAAAAAAAATTATGTTCCTCAAGAAGGCAGCCAGGAAATTGTTACAGTTATACGATCACTGTGAACTCAGAAGTAAATTTGAGAGGAGTGCATGAAAAAGGTTTCAGAGATGTCCCATTTGGGGCAAAATTTAGGCACCATTTGACTTTTCTGAATAGATCAATGCTTATTCAACAGGTCTAACTGAGCAATAAAGCTGTAATAACAGACAATTAGAGGATTACCATCCTAGGGAAGATTTTTTCACAGGCAGCATCAATATGTTCAGAACAATCTATCAGTGATGGAATATGGGCAGTAAAGTCATCATTTTGCAGAAGGTACAGTCTTTGTTCTACTCCTTCTATCTCCCAAAAGCAATGGGTTATAGTTATCACAGGACTGGTAGTTACAGGCGACAAACAGCTGTAGATGCTAGCCACAGGCAGATTGGAGAAAAAGGATGGAGTCAGGTTTGTTGGTAAGAGTAAGCAATTGGGAAGCTCTGAACTCATGTTGCCCTGAACTACCCCTTTCTTTGTTCCTCAGCCAGGCAGCCAGTTTGCTCCATGATTTCTCACAGCAATCTGGCAGAAATGATACAGCTGTGTAACTTGGCACCAATCTCTCTTCCTTACAAAATGCTTTTTAGGCTGACTTTACATATTGCATTTAAATTACTAGGACTCCCAGGGAAGCAGGTTAAAGGAGACTCTGCATTCAAGACTGAAGCAGTTTGAGGGTTTACACTTTACTTTTGAGAAAGTAAAGAGTTAAATTTAAAATTGTACTATAAAGTACATAAGCACATAAAATGAGCCCTGCTGAGTTAGACCAAAGATGTATCTAGTTCAACATTCTGTCCACAGAATGGCCCATCAGTTGTCTATGGGAAGCCCATAATGAGGTCATAAGGGTAACTGCTAACTATCTACTTGAGGGGTCAGAACTATTTCTGTAAGTAATTATTTTTAAGAGCAACATTTCCAAGTTCTGGTTAGAAAGACTGTCTCTGGAGCTGCCTTTCATTCAAGTTTTTGTCTTTCTGTTTGCCTCTTTGTTTATGCAAACTGTCTTGGCAGTTCTGTTTTACTGGATCCATCCATCCCAAGTGAATGTCAAGTGCAGCAGAAACTGAACTGCATGCATTCATTTATCCTATCTACATCTTGTATTTTCTCCAAGAAGTTTAGGGCACTGTTCATGGGCATAATTATAATTCTGTGAAGAGGGTGAGGTGGTTTTACTCATGCCACCTAGCAGCCTTGGCTGAAAGGGGATTCAAAACCAGATTTCCCACAACCCAAAGGAAATTTCAGCCACTATTCTCAGTCTAGACCAGGAACCTAGCATCAAGTCTGTGAAAAATGGAGCAATGAAAGGATTATCGCTACATGGTCTTACCCAGACTGACCAAAATTCACACATCTTCTCCTAAACCACACACACATGAAGAACTTAATCCACTACTGGAAGGGGGCATGAGTTAGCACAGTCAAATGTCAGGGATGATGGAAGCTGTAATCTGAAAGACCTCAATTTGCTCACACTGGTATACAGCAACACAGAAACCAAAACACGTTTGTCCAGTGCCTATCATTGGTTTTCTCAATAATATGCTACACTCACTATTATCAAAGGGCGCCAAATTTGTTTTACAAGAGGTGGCCATGGTATTTATGGCAAAAACTAGTTTGTACTTAATATAAAGAATACCAATGGAATCTAAAATATGTTTGCATGTGAAAAAAAATTAAAAGTTGCCTCCAAAAATAAACACACATCTATTATGTGACCGCAGACAGAGAATGCAATGGGTCACTATGCTATGTTTTTGCTACACCCAGTTCTCTCAAAGTAGGAGAAAATGAATAAAATAGGGCACATCTGGGGGTTTTTTAAAAGAGAATTTGGCTAATCAGTAAGAGATTTGGCAGGGCCCAGAACAGTTGATCAAGCATACTGTGACTATGATATGATATTACTACATCTACTTACTAATTCACCTTTTCTAAATTAACTTTAAAATGCCAATCTGGTTTACAAAGAATTACCAAAGGTTTACTGGAAAGCATCATAGTGACTCCAATGCATGTTATGAAGACAGAATATCAAGAGATACAGATTCCAGATGCAGTGTCATCGATGAGTGCTGTCCTGTCAAGTCAGGCAACGTAACACAATGGAGAGAGTGGTGGATTTTGGCCTGGGTTTAACTTCTCAGTTAATCATGAAGCTCCCTGGGTGATCCTGGGCTACTCATTACCAGAACTTGCAACTACAGCTCCCAGAATACTCCAGCCAGTACAAAAATGGATAATGTTTCCTAACTTTGCTCACAACAAACATGCTTATTTATTCCTTCTCATGCCAATAACCACAGGAAGGAAGAATGGGCCTAGGCCTTCTGCCATTGCCATCCATTCATTGGGGGGCTTGTCTGCCAGCAGGACTGCCCTGTGCATGATGCAGAACAAGAGTCCAGCCGTACTTTATTTATCAAAGCCTCTGAAAGTGAAGCTCCTTTTTACAAAGGCTTTTTATGTCTGCTCAGCCGCTAGTTTCCTCCTCATTCTCTGTCTAGCTGGAAGGGATTTTTTTAAAGCAGCATCTGCACTGGGAGAATGGTAAGAGAAGGCTGGAGAAACGCAGACTCTTGGTGTTGATTTTCAGCAGCATGTCTGTAGTAAACAATGTAATAAACAGAGCTGGAGCTGGGAAAAAGTGGGATTCTATTGTAGCTGATCCTTCTGTAACCATGGGGTGATGTCTGCTTACAACAGGCAAGGTAAGCAGCAGCTCCCTCCAGAGTTCCTTTGTAAGCCTGTTTGAAGAGCAGCAAACCAGAAAGAAAAGGGGAGGGCAGATTAGCTCACTTTATAATCTAACCCCAGCATGTTTTTTAAAAAAAAGACAGATCTATACATATGGCCACCAAATGGAGATCATAAGAAAATGTGGGACTGAAGAAGGAAACAAATAATCCTTTTATGCATTTTGGACAGTTTTCAAATGTTCTCTAGGAAGTTCAAATTGTTTTCTGTTTTACTTCTGCAAAGCTTACCCTGATGGCGCAGTGGTTAAATGTCAGTACTGCAGCCACAAGGTTGTGAGTTCGATCCTGCCGGGCTCCAGGTTGACTCAGCCTTCCATTCTTCTGCAGTCAGTAAAATGGGTACGCAGCTTGTCGGGGGCAATTAGCTAACACACATTGTAAACCACTTAGAGAGCACTTAGCTGATAAGTGGTATAGAAATACACATGCTACTATTATTGCTACCTGACCTGGTTGTTTCATTCCACTAGTGCATATTGTTAGTTTTTAATAAAAAGTTTGCTGAAACATATTCAACTGCTCTTCTTTGTGCAGTATAGGAAGTTAACCCCGTTCTTTCCACATTATTTCTACCATTGGTACCAAATTTTCTATTAAAGTTGAGCCCAGGACCACAACATCTAACTTGATTTACAGAGGTATCTCTGTATATACACACAGAATAGGCTCCCTTCTGCAGTTGTGCCACCTAGGAGAAGAATGGCAGGAGGGCAGAGCTAGTGGGAATGTGGGAGCAGGACCCATGGACATACTTGCCCTCTCATTATTCTGTTAGTTGCTAATGAAGGGACAATCATCTGTTAATTGCATGAGCGGAGTGGCTCAATAGAGCTAACCCCTCTGCCTAATTTGATATGGTGGGAATGTGGGATAAATCCCAATTAGGCCAGTCCAGTCTCCAAGGATAAAGTGGAGGATACAAATGTGATAAATGACAGAATAGAAAAAAATATTTTATACTTTGAATGCAAAATGGACACTAGCAGAGGTGGACAAATTTGGTCAGAGCCTGAAAACACTGAGCACAGCAACGCTTGTGAGAAATTATGGGCAGCTTTCAGTGCTTCTTTGGAGAGGGGAGTGCAGTCTAGGCCTTGGAAGCATTGGAAAGACCAAATACCAAGAAACACTGCCTTCTTCCCACTAGGGCAGTGCTGCCAAGGAGATGGGTCTGCTTTAGCATTAATATTGCAAGTCACTAAAGCAAAAAGAAAGCTAAAAAAAAATTGAAAGGCTGAGAAAAAGGGAAAGCTCTGGAACCAAATCTCTTCTTTGTTATGTTCAGAATGAAGCAGGCAGCTACTTTCCTTTCTTCTCCCTCCCACTCAAGGCTTTGGAAAAAATCTGGCCCTAAAGGATTATTTTAATGTAGGTGGCTTTGCACAGTGCATGAAAGAACATTATATAAACCATATCCATCCAGGAGACAAACCACCCACATGCTAGAGAAGAGAGAAAGTGCAGGCTAGTTGCCATGGTATGTCATGCGCTGCTGAAAAGATATTCTGATTATGAATTCACTCTGCAAAAAGACCAACAAGCTCTCAGGCTAAAGATTAATTTACTGCTTAATGGAGAAAATGCAATACAGTTCCCCCTTCCCTGTACCTATTTCTACAAACAAATAATATTACAAAAGGAATCCTAAAATGTGCTGCTTTTAAGGATTTTCCCACAAAGCAACCACCACCTGGATTCAGAATGGCCACTGTACATTTATGTCTGGCACATGCATGGATTTTATGCAAGTTAGCAGATTCTTCACAATATCTGTGACATTTGTCCCAAGAAAATTAAATGTCTTCATAAAATAAAATAAAAATAATAACAAATCAATTTAATTTTTGGATGTTTTTAATAAGAAAGCACTTAGAGACCACAGCAGAGCTTGGTAAGCTATTCTAAGATGGAAGAGGATGACATGCTGCAGCCATTCATAGAGGAACAGCAGCAGGAGATGCTCTGGGCCATTCTGGCTCTCAAAGCATTGTTCAGTTACTGCTAAATTATGAGTGTACACCATTCTACTCATTCTTTTCAAAAGTTACTTAATGAGCTCCAGGATAAAGATTGAAATTTTCCAGAAAGACTACAGACAAACAATCTCTCTTTTTGATTCTCAGTCTCTCTTTTTGATTCTTGCAACTGGTAATTATGTATAACTGGGGAAGCTTTAAGGTTTAGTTTACTGTTTTTGCTGCACCTACTGCTGTTTAATGATTATTTTACAATTGTTTTAGCCTCTGTTTTACTACTTTTATTATTTTTATGTGACTAGGCACAATGCCAAATCACTAATATATTGGGTGATTAACACAAAGGGCTGATTTACCTTTTTGTCATACCAGTGGGAATCTTTGTTAGCGACAACTGGAATCACTTCAGGGCTGAGAGAGCATATTTTGATATGAAATGGAAAAACAGCTGAAGATAGCAGCAACATATAAAACCAAAAAACCTAAATCATTGGTTACCTGCACATTTCACTCCCTGAGCAATGAGGCCCCACATAAAGTTGGCACAATATTCACACCAGTGTGGACCCCTAAATGTGTGAACCTGAAAAACAGAAGAAACAACCAACAAATGAGCACAGTGATTATTAGGTCCATTTTTCAAATGCATGTCACCCTTACCTTCAATCTCTCTTTCTTCTCTCTCAAAAAATACTAATTATCATCGCCTATATAATGCACCCAGTACACAGCACAAGATGCTAGAAGTACAAGAGTAAAGAAATAGAATGAAACTTGAGCCACAGAGCTGATACTCTTTTTTAGCCTGAAGATAATTCTGAAAACATTGCCTGAAAAGGCTTTCCTCTGTGTGAAGACTGTATTCTTGAGGGAAAGAATATGCACATCACAGTGGATGCCTTTTAGGACTTCATCCTGACAGGATACATCCAGCAGCCTGGCATTTGAGCAACTGAGCTTCCATTTCTACTCTGAGAGAAGAGGACAACAGAAATCTGTTGTGCAATGAAGTGCTTCATCTAAAGCAACATTAATAATGCATCTGTATATAATCATTGTTATTTAGAAAGGTACTGTTGTTCCTCCCAGCTGTCAAAACTGCGGTTATCCTGGCATTGCATGGTATTTCCTTGACAATCTCCAGCTCCAGGCCTGGGGGAAAGCTTGGAATTGACCATAGAAGACCAAACAAGCAAGGCCTGGGCCTCTTTTCTTGTTCCTTCCTGCACTGGGCAAGGTCAGCATGCTCTCTACCTGTTCTCTGCAAATAAGGGTGTTGGAGGCTTGTTTGGATTGGCTTAGAAATAAGTGATGATATTCTCTCCCTACTCTTTTTCAAAGAGTACTTTGGTTGGTTCCAGTCTATTCTGATTTGACCATGAGTGAGTTGCTAACTACCAAATGGAAGTGAAAAGTATTGAAAAGTCCAAGAGAATCAACAGGTTTATATCCTCCAGTTGTCTCTGTCCTGACAAAAGGCAAGAAGGGCAACCAATGAGTCTCAATTTCTAAACATAGCTAGACGCCAGAAAGACCATCAAATGCATGGTTGGAGGTCATTTCATATTGTTTCATAATCCTCAATTCACAAATAATACAACTGACAGCCATTTCCCCCTCCATCTAACATTCAGCAGGAAAACGTATGAATTTGAATTAAATACTTCAACTATGGTCCCATCCATACATTTCAGTTTTTTATAGTGTCTTTCTCATACCTATTGCTCAAGGCAATCTACAGCAACAAAATCAAGATGCAAAGTAACAACAGATGATAGCTATAAATACAATGTCACTACTACAGGAAAAAATGTATTGTTTCTCTTTGGAGTGTTAATAGTAAAGGCTTAGGGTCTGTATCAGAAAATATGCCATTTGAGTATAATTTGGAGAGAACAAAAATTATGAACATGCAATCAGCATATTTGTGGTTCAATGGAAAACTTAAAGCAACAGAAGATTTTCCTTCAGAATGCTGTTGCTCTTACAAATATCTGGGGGATAACATTGAGTACAAACAAATAAAAACCCTCATATGCAACAAAGGATTCAAGGCTCAGGATGAAAGTGATAAAAAAATCTTCTTAAAGGCCACGTCAAAGCAACAATGAGCTAAGGTTGATGTTGTTATGATAGGCTTCATGCTGCACCACAACATTCTTAGCAGAGAAAATCATCACTGTTGCTAACCAGTGTGTAGATTTTGAGCCTATCCCCTCAAATCTGAGTTTGAGTATCTCTTATCTCTAGCTGAATAGTTAAATAAAACCAGTGACCAATTCAGGGATGCCTAAAGGCTAACACCGGCCATGTTCCAGCATGGGAAAAACTAAGAAAACATTTAATATCTGCTGACATCATTAGGACTGAAAGTATTGTAACCCTAGCTAAGATTGGATTGTGATACGAGCCTTTTTAGGCTAGAACCTACAGTATGACATGTAGAAGTAAATTCGGGTGTAGTAATTAGCAGTCTAATTGTAAAAATGTGTAGTACTCCTGCATAGTTCAATGCAAATTTATAATGCACATTAGGCAAAGTCAATAGCTTGGAGCACGCTTTGTATGTGGAAGGACCCAGCGCCATTCCGAAACATCTTCTGAGAAAGGATCAGTAGGTGATGATGAGAAAAGACCTCTGGCATGAGGTTCAGGAGAACCACTACCAGCCACAGGACATAATACTTGGCTAGATGGGCTAGTTAACTGATGCAGTATAATGTAGCTATATATGCTAGCTCATTCACACGCATTGGATTTAAACTTAAGCTTACAGTCCAGTTATCTTGGAGTATATGTTATGTTAGAAACAGAATATTTATATATTTTATTAGTTCAATTTATATATTGCCTTTCCACTACTGAGTTTAAGAAGTGTACATGGTTCTCCACCTCCCGTATATCCTCACAACAACACTGTAAATTAGTCAGAGAGATGGGCTTAACCAAAGTCGCCCAGTGAGTTTCACTGATCAGTGGGGACTTAACCCTGGATCTCCCAAGTCCTAGTACAGTGCTCTAACAATGACATCATCAAATGACATTGTTGTTGTTGTTGTTGTGTGCTTTCAAGTTGTTTCTGACTTATGGTGACCCTGAGGCAGATCTATCACAGGGATTTCTGGGGCTGAGAGTGTGTGATGTGTCTGAGGTCACCCAGTGGATTTCTGTGGCTGACTGGGGAACCGAAGCCTGGTCTCCAGAGTCACAGTCTAATGCTCAAACCAGTACATCATGCTGGCTCTCATACTTTGATATCAACTATGCACTGTACACATAACTATTGCTGCAATAGCCCTTTGTCTATATCTTAACAAGTGTATATGTAGTATTTCTTATTAATTACAAAAGATGTGAGCCTGCCTTTCTACACTGAACTTAGCCATAAAGAACAGGAAAAAAAAAACTATCACAAACACTCTTTCCATAGTGTTATTGCTTATCATTTCACTGTCATTAACAACCAGGATAGATTGTGGTTATTGAAAAGATGGTTGTTAAAGACTTAACAGAAAGGAAGGGCTAGGTAGTCACGTAAGTGTCCTACAAGAATGTATATCATGTAACACAACATTACTAACACAGACTGTTCTTTGGAGTGCATGTTCTCTATATTAATTTCCTGCTTTCCATCTGTAAGCCCTAGCGTTTTGGCCTATGAATTTTTGGGGAGTCCCCAGTCCTGCCCACCGTGCACAGATCAATACAGTTTAAGGGTGCTCCAGTCCAGTCAGCTGAATGTGACAGAACAAAGAGTGGCAGCTGTAACCCTAGCTAAGCAGAATATTACTAATTTATTTCTTTACCTCTGGAGAGTCAAAGGGTGTTAGGTGTCTCATCAATATTACTGCACTGCTGGTTAACTCCTCGGCATCTGAACTGAGAAACAACAACTAAAGAGGACTGCAATGTCCCTACTCCTCAGCCATTAACAATTACTGATAATAGATGTTGGGAGATGTAGTCCAAAAAAGGCCCTTTTCAAAGCTGTTCCCTGAGCCATGCTCTCATAAGAGTAACAGGAAATATGAAGAAATTTGGTGTTAAACCAATAATCTATGATGAGTAGGAGATAAGAATCTATTTTAGTTAGAACAAGACTTCATCTCTGTATTTCCTGTTAACAGAGCTCAAGCTGACTAATTTAAAGCTGTCCTCCACAGAGTTTACCACCGCAAGAAAACTGGATGTAGCAATATCCTCTGGTTTGTGTTATTTTTCTAGTTCAAAAGCTCACCAAACAACCTGGTACTTTTCAAAAGAAGATTCTGTATTTTGCCCAGCATCTAGCTAAAGAGCAGCAGCATTCTTGTGGTGTGCATGTGCTTTCAAGTCTCCTGTCACCTTATGGTGATACCATGAATTCTATAGGGTTTTCTTATGCAAGGAGTACTCAGATATGGTTTTGCCAGTTCCTTCCTCTGAAATATAGTCTACAGCATTTGGATTTGTTGGTGGTCTCTCATCCAAGTAGTAACCAGGGCTGACCCTCCTTAGCTTCCAAAATGAGACAGGATCTGGTGCTTTTAGACCCCATTTCTGTGGTTCTGACTTGCATTACAGAACATTTTTTTCTTTCTTTTTTAATTAAAAACTCTCCAAACCTCAATATTTGCCACATGCCAGTTTTAATGAAAACAGGGCACACCTCTTTCAGATGAAATCCTTCTGAGGCCCAAAGGGATAGAAATGGCTGTGGATTTCCCTACAGGGTTCACCTCTTACATTTCTGTCTTCTTCAAAACTTCTTAGATTATTCAGCATTTGTGTTAGTGTTTCACCAAATAAATATTCCAAACCCCCAAGATGCTACATAATGAGTAGGGGGCTTAACACAGCTACCTCTGCAACACACTGCAATAGCTGGACAAGACTGATAAAGCCACTGATTACAATACTATCCGCATGGATGGGATAAGGGTGGCCCATACAAGATACCCCATGAGGGAAACAAAGCACACTCCTAAGACTCCAAGATAAAGAACAGCTGTCATCATATGAAAGCTGCTGAGCATGGTTTTTCCTTCAGCTGTTTAGATAAGATTATTGCTTTTATAGATCGAGCCTCCTTCATACATTGCATGTGGTAAAAATACAAAACAAAACCAGGGCTAGAAACTAGGACAAAAGATGAAAATTTACGTTAATATGTTCTGCATAAAACGGGTTAGGGAGGAGGCAGAGAGTGCCTAAGTACTGGCTCATCCGGAACAAGTGCTGCCATTTGGGGGATCTGTACCATGGGTAGCTGTTGTAGCATAAGATGTCATGCACCACAGACCAGAAGATGGGTGGGCTGAGTTTTTTTTCCTTTTGGCCTGTTCAAAGCAATTCATCTTCTTCCGTGCCCTGCAATGAGCCAGCTGTTGTGTGTGGGAAGCTGAAGTTCCTACTACATTCTACTCCTCTTTTTTTCTTCTGTAGATCACTGAAGCAACTAATCAACACAGAGTATTTAATTAGTTAATTAGGGTTCTGTTTAAATGTTAATAATTATTAACACTTTTTAATTTTTACAGTTTACTAATGCCACCTATTGTGCAGGCATCTCAGAAACAGTTAAAGCATGAACTGAACATGCTTAGTTAACCATTTAATGAAATAAATGTGTAATTCCTTTCAATGACTTCATATTTTATCAACATTTTACAAAAAAAAATTATATTGCCTTTGAAAAGTTATATAATCCAAGGAAAAGCCAAGAATTTATCTCTCCCTTCTCTCTATGACCCTCTTAACTTCACTTATTCCCATTTTATTAATGAAAAGTATGATAAAGAAAAAAATATGAAAAAAATTGTGGACAGCTGGCAAATTGCAGACAGAATTGAGATTAACGTAGTAATACGAGGGAAGGTGGCTGAGAGCACAGCATGAACCTGAATTGCCCAAGGCAACCATTCTTACTTTGGCTCTCCGGGTATCTTGAACTTCTACTCCCAGAAACTCCATTTAGTGTGCACAATGGCCAGGGATTATGGGAATTGTAGTCCAACACATCTGGAGACCAAAATTTGAGAACCACTGGCATAAGGGTAATCAAATTTCTTTTAGAGGCCTCCAGAACTTTTGGATGAAGTGAGAAAAATGGGAACCTTTTGTTATATAGAGACAGTTGACTAATCTGGACATAAAAGTTGGTCATTCAGGAGACCTAGGCAATCAAGTTTTAATATATGTTAAGACTGGACTGTTTTTCTGATACTATAAAAAAGAAGGCCAGTAAGGCCACTATATGCTGCATTATTTTCTTTTAGACAAAACCGATCTGGTATACACACCAAGCCTTCCCTTCCCTGAATTGTGGCCAAGAGCTTTGTTCAGGACATCAGAGGACACTGGGGACATTTTGCACTGGGCACTCCAGCATCCTTCACTCCTGCATATAAATAGCATGTTTATCAGCAAGGACAGCACAGGCTTGAATGCTGAATACTCAAACACTCCTTTTTGGCCCTCACTCAATCCCAGCTGAAGTTCTGTCATTTCTTGTTCACTTTCCTGTGGGTACTTGAAGGTGTCAGCAGGAATGTTAAGAACTGGAAACTGTACTCCCACGAGGTTACAGGCAAACTGGTACAGGAAGTAGAAGACAATGGGACACAGTCGATCTTCCACTGAAGGATAAATTGGTACCTAAACAGTACTGGACAAAACAGACTATCTGCATTTGTGTATGAGTGGTTTTATGATGTTGACATTTTCTGATGGAGCCAGCATGCGGCAGTAGTTTGAGTGTTGGAGTATGACTCTGGAGAATAGGGTTCAAATCTCTGCTCAGCCACAGAAACCTACTTTGTGAACCTTGGGCAAATCCTCAGAGGAAGGCAAAGATAACCCCACTCTAAACAAATCTCGCCAAGAAAACTGCATGATAAATTCGCCTTAGGGTCACCATAGGTCAGAAAGGGCATGAAGACACACAATAACAACAACAGCCATTTTCTGATGGTTGTTTATGGTGTTTTGTGATCTTGTATGTATGTATTTATGCATGTGTATTTACTGTTGTAGTTGTTTTCACAGGATATACACCACTGCCACTACCACACTACAATTTTACTAAAGACTATAGATCACTTTGAGAACACTCTGTTATAAAGCCTACAAAAATGGTAGCCAAAAGCTAATTTTTCCAGGTACATATAGATATGTTCAAGATTATTATACAAAAGCTGAGAATGAAATGAATTAGCTTGGCTACACAGCTCTAGCTAATTTGGAGGAAAAGCTGCTGACGATAAGGGGCTGTGACATACCACATCAAGTCCTTGAGGCAAGTGCCTTGGCTGCCTCATTAGAGTCCTTCTACACTTCATCACATAGGGGAGCTTTCCAGCTCCTCAGGCCATGCACGTGCAAAGCAGAAGACTCACAAGCAGCAGTGTGTCAAAGCTATATTTGCCTAGGAAAAAAATGTGTTCACAGAGGTTCTTATTAACTATGAGGAAAAAGTCTATTTTCATAGTCTTAACAATGTTTTGAAATCCAGAGAAAGCAGTGGGGTGTGTTACTTTTGCATTATGCATACAGCTCTAATGAAATGCTTATGATGAAGAAAACATTCATAGAGTGGAGTCCTGAATGGAACCAAGTTGCCTTACATCCAGTTTGCCAGCAGTTTTTTCTTTTTTTAGATTACTTCTGAGAACACTTTTTAAAGGAACTGTGACTGCAAGATGGCAGATCAGTCTTTGCACACAAGAAGCCTATAGCAACAAAGAATTATAAGTAAGAGGTGAAATAATATAATCATTGAATTCCATGTATTTTGACTATTCCTAGCATTCCCAGGAATGTGGAGAGAGACACCATATACTTTGGCTCTCATCAGACCTACTGGAATGCAAAAGACTGGATTTGATGGACATGACGATTTTACTGAAGATCTGGTCATTTTCAACTTCTGGCTACTGCCATCAAGCCCAGGTAGGCCCATTTTATTTGTCAGCTTCTGAGGCACAAGTAAATAGAAGAACTCAGTGCTGAAAACAGGTTTTTGTACATCAGCTTATCTTCACAGATATTATAAATGTAAAAGGTAAAGAAAAACAAAACAACCTCAACCAACCTCCTGTACCAAGTGATTGATAAAATCTGGACTGAATCTAGACTTGCTGTGTGGCTGTAATAGTAAAACTGCTGAAATGCTAACACCATTTACTGGTCTGGATTATGTCAGCTCAGAAGCTGCGGTCTGAAAAGATGTGCTGATTGCTGGAATTCAGTCAGAAGCTGCTGTCCAGAGTTGGACAGTGTCAATACTCTGGTACCAAAAGAGGCATCTGGTCTAGTTCAGAGCCCATGAAAAATTTTAAGACCAAAACTCCCTTTAGTATGGGAGCTGACAGGTTACATCTGGTCCCAACTATTCTTTCTAGAGATTTCTTTTGTTTAAACAGAATGATTGAAAAAAGTGAAGCCACTGAGAATGCAATTTGAAGGAAAAAGAATGGCTTCTTAGCCCTATTTTCCACCAAAAATGGTCTCCCTGCAAAATCTCTATTTCTCCAATACAAAAGAAATGAAAAATTGTACTTTCTTTTGTTGCTGGAGCATAAGTGGGGAAATTTGGTGGTAAATGACACTAGAAATAAGAAGCTTCATTCCCACATAGAGGACACCCCTTTCAAACTGTGGTTCCTACGGCTGTATTTTGCACACAGAAAATGTCATTAGAAAGAACTGCCTATGACATTGTTCTGCCATAAGCTGCCTAGCAAGCCAACATTTAGCTTGACAACTCTTGCTCTGAAAATAACATATGTATTTGTAAGAATTTCTTTTTTTAAAAAAGAAACTCTACATGCCTTACAAGATCCTGAGGCCTATTTTGTACATCCATTCAGGTTGTTTTTGCCACTAGTGCTCAATCACTGTCATGCAAGCAGGAGAGCTTGCTTATTCTTTGTGATTTTTCAGGCCTTTGAAGGATTTTTTTTAAGTAACTCCAGCTGAAAACAGACTTCCCTTGGTTGGATATCTGTTTTAGTCACAAGGTAGAATCAGTAGTGTAGTACCCTACCCTCTTCTCCTAGCATAAGAACTTGAGTTATTGCAATTCAACAAAAACAGTTTTCTCAAATAAGATATTTTCTGCATTCTCATAAAATGCCAGGTTTCTAAAAGCATTTTACAAAGTAAGCCCCTTACAGTAAAACCAGTTTAAAGCTTTCAGTGTAGCTGGACCCAGCACGTCTATTAACTATGCATCCTCAAGCCCTGCAGCGAACACCACGTGGCTTGATTGCCACTCGGTCTGTCTTGCAGCACTGTGATTCAATGATTCCAAATGGGAGAATCCAATCATTTTGTTTAAACAATGTTGTTTAAACTATCATGGCAGGGACACTAATTTAATACAAACAAGGCTTTTATTACCTGATCAAGTCATGGAAAAAATGTACATTATTTAAACAAGATATTTCCTGGTTTTTGTTCAAATTCCACTTGTTATTTGATTTTAATTCTTTGCCTGTTTTCATTTTATATACCCTGGGGGAAAGTTGACTGCAGTGATCCTAACAGCATTGTAATGGGTCCCTACGCTGCATACCTTAGAGACTGCCTCTTCCCCTATGAGTGATCATCATCTCTATAGTTAACCCAAGGCAGTCTTTTGATAGTGCCTCCTGTGTATCAGTTGTGATTGGTGAGGGCACACAGATATACTTCTCTTCTGTTTACCATCATTCCCCTGAAGATGTGTCAAAGGCAGTGTTATTCAAACTCCAAGTTAAAAAAAAAATTCAGCAGGTTATTTGGTTGCCAGGGAGACATTTAAGCTGCAGGGTTTTCCTCCCATTTTTAATATGATTTCTGAATTCATCAAGTCAGAAAACAAAATTATAAAGTAGACACAAATCATACAGGAGAGGGCAGGTTATGCATTTATATGCACTGGAAAGTCATCAGAGGCACTCACAACATTTATGAATGAGTTGTCTGACATTCCTACAGCACTGACACTGCAAGGTGTTCCATTAAAGTACAGAGGAATTTGTCATGGGATTGCTTTAATTAGGAAATTAATAAAATCTAGCTGGAATATCAGACTTTGGATCAGGGTGGGGGCAATCTGGTGGATCCAGAGACCAATTTTCTGCCTCTGGGATCCTGTAAAGGACACACAGATTTCAGAAAAAAACAACACCTCCCCTCACCCCCCCAAAAACCCAGCCTCCCAAGCTGAACAAATAAAAAACAAAAGTGATTGGACATCCATTTCTGGTTTCAAAAATGGGGCCTCTGGAACTCTATTTTAAAGGCAAATCATCACTCCCAGAAACTTCCAGGAGAGACATCTCACCCTTTTCTTGGCCAAAAGAGGAGTGTCTCAAGGAAGGAAGCAGTGGCCCACAGAGATGGCCCAGGGCTGCATGTGGCCCCAAGGCTACTCCTTGCCAATCCTGCTTTTGTCCATTGGAAATCAATGCAGCTTGGATATAACAAGGGATAGGGATGTAATCACACTATCCTAAAGGCACCAGATCCTATCTCATCCTGGAAGCTAAGCAGGGTCAGCCTTGGTTAGTACTAGGATGGGAGACCACCAATGAACACAGACTGCTGAAGGCTATATTTCAGAGGAAAGAACTAGCAAAACTACCTCTGAGTATTCCTTGCCTAAGAAAACTCTAAGGAAAAAAATAGGGTTGCTGTAAGTCAGCAGGTGACTTGAAGGTGCACCACACTCACATACTCACACACACACAGAGCTCTACAACAGGAGGGGGTAAAAAGGACACAGATCTCCTCCAAAGCACAGGAGGAATATAAAGTGCATTATCTTGTACAGAAGGCAACAGTAAGACAATCCCCCTGCCTCTAAATTATCCCATAATTGTGAAAAGTGACATAAAATTTTGAATTTGAAGAATAATTCATATGATGCTGCTTGCATGATATAAAGCACTTCATATTCATTACACAGATATATATCCTTATAACAACCCTGCAAGCTAAGTCGGTATTGCTCCCTCTGTTGCAGGTGGGAGGAGACTGAGAGAGAAAATGACTCGCTTAAAGTCCGTTCACAGAAAAGGCAAGATTTAGAGACCTCCCATTTTGCACCCCAATCTTTTAAACCATTCCTTTAGGCTTTAAACCAGTGATAAGCAACTTAGGCCTAATTTCTATTGTTAGTCCTGAGCAAAGCAGAGCCACTAAAAAAGTTGGATTTACCTCTGTGGTGACTCACCATTCAATAACTGATTTAATGGGTTTCCTCTAGCTGGAACCAACAGAATTTCAGCCTTGGGGACCTCCACATGTTTTGGTCTTCAACTCCCCCAAGCCCTCTTTAGCAGAGTCAAATTCAGGAATTATAGGAATTGCAGTCCAAAATATCTGGAATGTACCAGCCTGAAATTATCTGCATGCTGGACAAAGTATAATCTATATCCTCCAGGTTATTATGACAATAAAGCACTACCTAGTGCAGCAATGGCTCTCCTGAACATCTGCAAACCAGAGCTCTGTGTACATTCAGATGTGTGCACATGTGGATCTTCTGATTCATTCTGGGGAGGGGCAGACATTTACCATACATATTACATTACTGAATGGTAAATTCTGCATGCAGACTGGAAGATCCACTTCTAAAACAGATCACTGTACTTGAGCAAATGAGCACTGTCTGTTTTCAAAGGAAGGGATACAGAGATTTTACTTAAGGCAAGAGCATGGGCCAAATTTTCACTCTCACTATAATTGGCAGCACCTTTTTCAGAACATAAAATCATTGCAGCATACTGTTTGGTATGCCAGTTCCTATTCTTGTACAGTCAATGACTGTTGTACTTACAATACCTTAATTAAACATGCAACTATTTCATTAGATGGGTGGAAAAATTGTCTATTAATAATATTGGCACAGGACGATCCCTCTCTCAAGAATATAGTTTTCTTCAGCTCTCAAGAAAGAAAGAAGGCCACCACATTTTTAAAAATTGATGAGAAATCATTAGAGGCTACATAAAAAATCCCTATGTTTAAATCAAGAGCCATCAGCTTTAACAGCTCTGTAGTAAAGACGTACTCTTTTCATCAGAGTCAATTTATTAATGAAGGAGGAAATATGAGCTAGGAAGTATGAGAAATGCAGACCATCTGCTCTGTCCAGATGCAAGAGAGCATGCTTCTGGCATCTAACACTATTTTATAGCAATAGGGAGAGAAAGGTTGGGTAACATTTTAATCGCACATGGAATTAAAAAGAAATCTTGAGTACCTTTGAACTGCTATCAGGAACTGAACTGAAGTAATTATGAAGACTTTTCCTTTATATATATATTCAAACACATATATGCACATAAAGTGTTACTGATAACCACATCAACTTCAACACTTTTAAAGTCATTTCAATTAATTTAATGCACAAGATGTTACTTCAGTGAAATGACACTGCTTGGATGTTCTGGTTCAGCTTCAGAACAAACACATGGACAGTGCAACCACATTACAATCCAAACAAGAATCCCTGAACATCTAGTTGGCTTTCTGTTTAATGAAGCAGGTGAATGCCTTACCTTGAAACTGTGAACCTTCTCATATTTTGGAATGTGTTCGTTTTCTTTCAGAGTTGCTCTTCTGACAAGTGATGTCAGCTGCGAATAAGCAAAGAGTTTAAGAGGTTGCCAGATTGTCACAGATGACTTTTGAAAGCCCAGTCGCATTCCCAGGGCTGCTATCAATAAATCTCTTTGACGGCTCTCTTGTTTAGAGTTGTGAACGGCAGATCTATTAGCTTTTTGCCCTAACCAAGACTCTTTGGATGGCATTTTGGAACTGACAGGAAAGAAGGGGAAAAATGCAACAAAAATGCCCCACAACTTCTGTACTGATTTCAAACTGAGTTACAGTAAAATAAAAGCAACATTCCCCCCCAGTGCCTAAACTGAGCTGTAGAAATGCATAACTGTAATGCTGATGCTGTTACTCTGGTTCTTCCTTTAAATGCCAGTTTAGACAGTTTCTTCTCACTCAAAAAATAAACAAGCAAAAAGGTCTCTAATTTACACACAAAAACTTATGAGTCTGAAAATAAATAGTCATGGTTAACAAAAGAAAGCCCAGTGTTATCTTCATCCATTTAGAAACTCCTGCACTGAGTCTCAAACAGGCAGATCTCTAGATCCTTTTCTTCTCCCCTACTCAATCACTGTGATGAACATTTTGTATCAAAAGATGCTCTCATACTGCATATAATCAGTTTCGAGTTAACAGACATCCTGCTAACCTCAGTCTAGCAAGGAGAGGGAGGAAGGGTGGGCTTTAGCAGGCAGCCATGAATCAGGACTGGTTAGATTAAGAGAGCATGGGACCAATGAAAAGCCAGCAATTGAATTTAAGTAGTGTGTTACTCAATACACTCATCTCCCTCCTCCCCCCACATGAGGCTTTCTTGCTGGAATTGAGAGACAGAGAGAGAAAGGGAAAGAGAGAGAGAGAGACAGATCAGCAGGAAGATAATGAGCAATGAATGAGTCATGCATCATTGCAAAATGGCATCTCTACCATTTAAAAACTGGGGAGAATGCAATACATTGTCAGCTGTTAAAACTGAAGAGCAAACAGGAAAGGCAAGAAAACCTTATATGACATGGATGATTTAGATGAACATTAATTTCACTGTTCATGGCTATTCACACATGGAGTTGTTTCCTCCACCTCATTTATAACAATTCTATGATGACGCAAAATGTCTTCTCTTTTCACTTGTCATGTACTTTGATCAGGCCCTATTATTCTGAAAGGATTTCACAACTCTCCTCTATATTGCCATCTTACATCTTGTACAATAGCTCCCACTGCAGCCAAATGAACAGGGGAAGAAGATATAATTTTACCAATTTACAAAGGCTGCTTCTTACAGTCAGTCTGCCCACAGAAACTGCTATGGACATGTTAACAAGCACATTTTGCTGCAGTTCCCTGGATTTAGCCATAACTCTGAATTCATGCTTCCTATTGTGAACTTTCCTCCAAGCTGCTGTATTGTTCTCAAAGGGAATCAGGACAAAGCTACATATGCATTCAATGTTATTTTCTCCAGGATGACCTTGAAATAAATGAGTGGCAATCTCTTGCTTTGCAATCAAGGAAATTAACTGAAAAGACCTCTGAATGGGCTAATGAAATATTTATAAATAGTTTTGATCTTATGGTCAAACATCTTTTGATCTCTTTGATACCAGATGCTATTACAATTTGTTCTTATTGTCCCTTGTTGTTGGTTTTCATTTTCACAAAAATCCCCAAGGTGGTTCCCAGAATACAACCATAACAAAATGCAAGCAAATCAAACATTAAAAAGTTAAAAAAAAATAGTTCACAAGCAGCAGAAGTAACTAAACTATCAATAATCTAGGAAACTCGTTGATAAGCCAATTTGTTTTATCCTGTTAGTGGAAGCACTTCCACACTGGAGGTCTGGCCAGTCTCAAAAGAATGATTTAATCAGGTTACAAAATGTGACAAGATGCTGGATTACAATTCCCATCAGTACCAGCCACCTCATATCAGAATGAAGGATACTGAGAGTTGCCGTTCAGTTCTGTTTGGAAGGTCATAGGCTGACCAGCCCTTTGCTACATGGTGGGAGGATGCCCTCTTCTGTACCACTACCAAATTAGCTAGTCATGATGTTTACAGAACATAAAGACCTAGATTACTTGGTTTTGAGCTATTTAGGCCAAATAAGACAACACAACCACTTTGAACATGTACCTAATAGGCAGCCAGTTTTCAGTACAGAAATCATAGATGAGTGCTAAGGACCTTCACTGAGCATTTCATTAGGGGGCAGAAACAATATTCGAATGCTCAAGAAAAAAAATCTGAGAAACAGACTTTTTGATTGTCCAAAAATCTCAACAAGGAGAATCCTCCTCAACCAATTTCTCAGCTTCTCCCCAGTCCTCAAAAAAGACTTATCTCCCAATGCTGTGCAGTGTGTGGGTATGGAGGAGCCAGGAAATTATTGTGGCACTTTACAGCCCTCAAATCCTTGGCTGCCTTCTCTCTCACCCTCCTGATGGCACAGGAGAAAGGCAGCTGAGGATCTGGAAGGTTACAGTCTTTCTGATGCTTGGCTACCTTCCTCCCACACCATGATGTTGCATAGGGTGGGTGAGGAGCAAAAGGCATGCTTTTCAGAAATGCCATGTGTGGGGAGAAAGTCATCAGAAGTATGGGGAGGGAGATCCTTCTGGCCTTCACCTACATGACATGGAGGAGACACAGCTGAGGATCTGGAAGGCTACAGCCTCCATAATCTTCTAAGATGTCCAGCAGTGGAGAGAAATCGTGATTAAATTGTTTGCCCTCCCCTGCAGCAATAAATAATTTAACAGCACATCCATTTATTATTGCATTCTGCAACCAGAGCTGCAGTTTTCCAAATCAATCTCAAACGTAGCTTCACATGAAATTCATTAGGTTAGTGGTTCTCAAAATCTGGTCCTCCAGATATTTTGGACTTTACCTCCACAAAGTCCCAGCCTGTGTGCCAGTGCTCAGGAATTCTGGGGGTTGAAGCGCCAAACATCTGAAAGATCAGTGTTTGAGAAGCACTGCAATAATTGACTCACGCATATAGCCTGTAATTTAGAATACAAATGTTTCATGCACTCATTAATACATATAGAAAAGAAATCAATCTCTCTGCAGTTCAGAGTTTTGCCTGCCACACACTGTCAACAGGAGCCCTATGAATACCAGACACTGATTGTGACCAAGACTTCTAATCAATCTGTAGCAGGTCAGTTCAAAACAAATTTACTGACCAGTCACTTGTCAAGTGGTACTGTTATATTCTCTCATGCTACCTAACTAGTCCAGATGTCTGAAGCAGGAAATTCTGTACCAACAGACTTTCTTGTGGTAAAATCAACTTGTGACCATTTTAATATCCCTGTGTTAACTGCAAGACAGACAAAATATGGAAATATGCTCAGTTCAGTTGGTTGTAACATTCTGTCAAATTTAATTTTATAGCTAATGGTGGCATTATTAAAACATGAGGGTAAAAATGAAGTTGAGAAATCAAAAATATATGAGCAACACTTAAGTTTTTCCACCTTTACCATACCAACTCACTTCTAAGTTTGCAAAACATTTTGGACACTGTATCCAGAGCACCTCACATTTTGCATTCAAGCTGAATCCCTGAATGCAAAATGTACATGGCTTGAGCAAACTGAGAATGGTGTACATGTATTTAAATCTTATTCTTCACAGCAAAGTACTATTTTAAGTTGGCATCTGGCTCTTTCTTAGTCATTATCTTCCCAGCTTTGATAGATTGATTGATAGAAAACTATCAACTTAACTATGAATAAACAATTCTTAACAGATTTGATATGTATTTATTTTTTATTGTGATACGTAGTCCCCATTGTGAGCCACTTTGGTGTAATGGTTTGAGAGTTGGGCCATGACACTGGAGACCAAGGTTTGATTCCCTGCTTCACTAGTGATCTTGGGTGTGTCACACACTCTCAGTCCCAGAAAACCCCATTATAGGGTCACTGTAAGTCAGAAATGACCTGAGGGTACACAACAACAACAACAATTATCCATCAGCTACATTTTTCTTGATTAACTGTATCATTTATATCTCAGGTTTGACTTTAGCAGTAAGCCAGATCGTAACTTGTTGAGTTCTGGTGTGTGTTGTTTTGTTTGAACTCATCCTTATGTTCAAACAAGCCATCCACAAAACATATTTAGAAGCCACAGCTTGTCACAGAACTGTAGCTTGTTTAAACAATGTTAATACCGCACTCCCAATTGTCACTTATGCTTGGCTCATTTTCTCAGCTGCTCATCTTTCCACAAAAGTGGCTGAGGGAAAAAACAGACCATAAATGGAGAAAACAAGGTGTAACTTTTTAGTCATCTGCAAGACAACTTTATGGCTAAGGAACTAATATACACCATGGCTCAGTTATGATATGTCAATGTGGCTAGCATCTATGAATTGATTAAACTTACATTAACTGTGGAACATAATTCGTAGTTCCTTTTTAAAAAAAATGATACATGTGTAGTAGTGGATATCATTTCAGAAAGCATATTTCTTCATATGCATGAGAGAACAGTGAAAGCATCTTTTGAGATGTTGCTTGCCATCTGGACACTTAAAACATGGTTGTTTGAAGCATAATAAAGATGACTTTTCTGCCATCTTATAAATTAAAAAGGTATAGATTTTTAAAAATCTATTCTGATTAATTGGTATATGTTTCTAGTTTGAAGGAGGCAACATTGCACAGAAATGTAAGGAAACACTGCACACAAATGTATGCTCATAGGTGTGTGTGCGTGTGCGCGCACACCACAGCTTGGAAAGTAATTTTCAGAAGTAATTTTTTCCATATACGTATTCTACTAAAGTGTCTAAAAATGACCCATTCCTGTTTCTCACCAATGAGATGAAAAAGGTTAACTTGCATCACTTATTGCATTGCTTGCTACTTTTCCATTACTTTCTGTTAATTTTTTTCATGGAGGAAAACTCCATGCTACATAAAAGGCCCTTTTAAAGTGACTGGTAATGATGTCAATTCTAACCTGTGACTTCCAAGACTGTGATGACGATTGTGCCTCCTGGTCCTGTTTCTCCAATCTACACATGTTGCTCATATATTCTGTACAAGAAGAGCCTACATGAATATACTCCATCGCCTGAAAGCTCTGAACTTCATATGTGCAACCTTCTTTTCTACAGAATACAAAGCCTACACATGCTATGGTGATTCTGGTGCTATAGATAGAATTAACAGTCTGTAAAGACTGGGGGAAGCAGGTGTGATCACAACCTCTCCTTCACACATACATTTCCCACCCATCTTGGCCAACTGCCCATAGCTTTTATGAAACTGCACTGACCCTCCAGGAAAATGAAACATTTTCCAGTTCAATTACCAGTAGAAATAAACAACCTACTCACTTCAGACTAACATTATTAGACTGTACCTTCTGAGATCCTTGAAATATCATGAACAATTGGAAGCATTAATATAAATCATTTTGATATTTTCCCTTCCTCTCCATGGCAAGAAGTATGTTTATATTTTTACGTGCTTATTTCTTAGTTGTCAATTGCATTTACTCCTCTATTTCTTAAAACCTGATTTATTTTCAATTATACTTTGGGGTCACATTAGCAGAAAATTATTTCTGAATCCTGAAAATTAAATCTAGAGAATGCCAATAAAAAGCTGAATCAAAACTGCCTGACAAAGAAAGGTCACCCATTTATTGCTGCAATTATGAAAAAAGGATTTTAATCTGAAAAAGCAGTTTTAAGTTAATAACGTTCCATTCTCATGCAACTCAGTTACAATAACCTATGGAATATTGGTTGTCGGCTTATATTGGCTTATATGAATTAGTGCCACCTTGATCACAGGGAAGGTTTTATTGTTGTTGCTTTAAATTAGTCTACTGACTTCAGAAATGGACACACATATTATTTATGAAGTTACATATTGTTCAGGCTAAGGAAAACCCCAAGCTAGGTTATATTACATAAGACAGGAGTGGGCAGCTGTGGAAGACCAGAGTACTGCATTAGTTCTCCAGAAGCCTCTGGACAACTGTATCTCCTCTTGTCCGCCCCTGTTTGTCTCCAAATGTCCTATATGGGATATGAGGGTAAGATCTGGAGGGCTTCTTGGGCTCCTAAAGGACATCCTGGAATATTTTGATGCAAATTCTTTTCAAAAATTTCACAAAATTTTATTTTGACTCTTGGGAGTCCTGGGGGCTCTAAGCATGTGGAAAGGTTTTCCACATACCTTAGAGATCATCTTTGGGCATTTTGGAGCATTTTTTACCCACTGGGCCCTCAGGGGTCTGGGGCTGCACTTTGGCTACCCTAGTATAAGAAAATTGCAAACCTGTTGTAATAGTCTCAAGTCATTATACTAGAATCAGATTAAAATTTTCCTCCTTTTCCAGAGAAAGTATTGGACTATAAATCTAGCGAGAGCATAACATGCCATCATATTTCTAATTTATATGTACAGTTATGAAAGCTGGACAGTGAGGAAAGCTGATAAGAAGAAAATTAACTTGTCCAAAATGTGGTGATAGAGAAGAGTTCTACAGATACCCTGGACTGCTAGAAAGACAAATAAATGGGTGTCAGAGAAAATCAAGCCTGAACTCTCCCTAAAGGCAAGATGATTAAACTGAGACTGTTGTACTTCGGACATATCATGAGAAGACATGACTCAGTAGAAAAGATAGTAGTGCTTAGTAGGGTAGAAGGCAATACGAAAAGAAGAGGACTGAGTTACAGATGGATGGACTCAGTGACCTGAGCAGAGCTGATGATGATAAGGTGACTTACAGGTCCCTCATTCATAGGGTTGCCATAAGTCAAAGTCGACTTGGGCCCTTTTCGCACTGAGGCTTCTCGCGTGAGCGGGGGAGGGCGGCTCGCGCAAGAAGCCTTCTCCGGGAGGCTGCCGCTTCCCCCTCGTTCCTTCCGCAGGCGAAGGAACGAGCAGGGAAGTGGCACCGGAGGAGGCTTCTTGCGCGAGCCGCCCTCCCCCCTGGGCGAAGCAGGAGGCTCTCACGTCCGTCCCCCCGTGCGCGCGCGAAGCAGGAGGCTCGCGCGTCCGCCCCCCCGCGAAGCAGGAGGCTCGCACGTCCCCCCCCCCGCGAAGCAGGAGGCTTGCACGTCCGGCCCCCCTCGCGAAGCAGGAGGCTGTCGCGTCCGTCACGCTAGCGCCCCACCCCTTCCTTCCGCAGGGGCAGAGGGAAGGAAGCGCGACCTGGCCGCCTCCCCGACGCTCCGCACAGGAGGTAAGTGTGCGCGGGCGCTAGGAGTGTTGCGCGAGCGCGGGTGATTTTCGCTTTGAGGCGAAAATCAAAAACCCGCGATCGCGCCGCCTCAGCCCTGTGAGCCTGGCGGAAGTGGGAGTGCGTTGTGCAGAGCGACGCTCCCACTCCCGCGAGGCTCACGGGGCTGTCGCGCGACAGAAAGCCCATGCGAAAAGGGCCTTGATGGCAGTTAACAACAAATTATCTTGACAATGTACTGCTTATGGCATAGTCTTGTGAACAGGGATGACTTTTGTTTATTCTCCCTTCCCCCTACAGCTTGTTGCTCCCTATGAAAATCTGGAGTTCTGAATCACTCTGCAACAGTACAGGCAGTAATGCTTAGAGCTTGAGGGGAAACTGGATCCAATCTGTTGGCTCAAAAGCCTTTCATGGATGGAAGGAACCCTTTCATTTGCAGCAGGTGGAGTTTGGATCCAACCCTATATCTGAATATGGGTTATTTTATACCGATTTCTATACTGCTGAATAGTCTAAGACAAGTAGCTTACATCAGAACAGGACAAGGAAGTTACATCAGAGTGCCAGTTCTTTTACAAGTATTCCCTTCTTCCTCAGTATCATTATTGCTCCTGAGGTGGCATTCTGGTGCTGACTGGCTCCCATCATGACAGTCTACTTACAAACTGTCTCGAAGATAGCCTAGAAAGAACTAGATTTATACCAGATGCTTGAGGATAAGCCAAAAAGGCAAGGAATGGAAGTAAAATAAAATGATGAGGGGATGCTCATCAAATCTGCAGATGACATCAAACTGAAAAGAGTAAATAATATCACAGAAGACAGAATCAGGATTTAGAATGACCTCAGTAGATTGAAAATTGAGCCAAAATTCACAAAACAAATGTCAAGAGGGATACATGTATAGTTCTTACATTTATCGTATCACAGAATGGCAGAATTGGAAGGGACATATCTTATCCATCCCACTGCCCATGGGTTCTTACATAAATGTGAGGTTCTTACATTTAGATAGGAGAGATCAGATGCACAAATAGGATGGGTGGCACTTGGCTTCACAGCAGCATGTGCAAAAAAAGTCTTAGTAAACCATGAGCTGAGTGCGAATCAACACCGCAATTTTAGGTTTCATCAGAAGTATAATGTCTAAGTCAAAGGAAGTAATGCGTGGAGTATTATGTGCCTTCAAGTTGCCTGTTGACTTATGGCAACCCTATGAATTTCATACGATTTTCTTAGGCAAAGAATATTTAGAGGTAGTTTTGCCAGTTCCTTCCCCTGAAATATAGTGTACAGCACATGGTATTTGTTGGCCTGTCTCTCATCCAAGTACTAACCAGGGCTGACCCTGCTTAGCTTCAAAGATCAGAAAGGATCTGAAGCCTTTAGGGTATTTAGGCCCTAAGGGAAGTAATAGTAATAGCATAGGTCTATTCTGTTTTAGTCAGACCTCATCTATAGTATTGTGCCCAGGGCAACATAGTTTAAGTAGGACATTTGAGAAGCTGGAACATGTCTACAAGAAGTTGACCAAGATATAAGGGGGCCTGGAAACCAAGCCATGAGAGATGACTGAGCAAGCTGGTTATGGTCAGCCTGGAAAAGGTAAGACCAAGAAGCAATACCCATCTTCAAACATCTGAAGAACTGTCATACTGAAGAGGAAGCAAGTAGGGCAAGAATCACCAGATGCAAATTTCAAGAAAGGATATTCTGACTGAACATTAGGAAGAACTTCCTGATGGAAACAGCTGTTTGACAGTAGAAGGTAGCTAATGGCCAACCTCAGAAAGTGGCAGACTTTCCTTTGTTGGAGGTTTTAAAAGAGAGTTGGGAAACCATCCATCAGAGATACTTATGATGTGGATTCCTACACTGGCAGTGGGTTAGACTGGATTTGCCCCTTCCACCTCTACAGTTCTACAGTTCTATGACCTTATAATAGGGCTGATCTGCAAATCACTGATATTTTGAGTGTGTATCTTTTCTCTCTCATATGCATATACACCCTTTGCTTTATTGTAATTAGGGGTGGGGAGTTTTTGTGTGATTAAACAGATGCTGTTGTGCATAGCACTGAAAGGGAATGCTCTTTTGTGCAAAGGCAACTGAATCTGGATCAGGGAGCTTGTAGCTAGCTAGCAGATTTTTTCTGTCAGAAAAGAGAAATCAGAGAAGTTTCTGAGTCTTTCTCATTAAAAATGCAAATAATTTAGCATGTCATGATTTTTCAGAAAGCCCATCAATGATATAGTGGTTTCTCCCACCTGGATATAGATCTAATCACTGGATTATCACATAGTATGCCAAGCAATTTGGCAGATGTCTAGTAGGCAATGCATTATTCCTTGGTGTGAGAATAGCATACCTCCACCCACCATTTTTCAGTATTTCCACAGGCCACTGATCATTATAGATGTGCAAGTTAAAAATATTATCTGACATATTCCTTCACAGCTCTTCAATTCATGCAACTGATTCAGCTCCAGAGGAGCTTGGTGTATTTTGCTACTACAAACATCATTTGTTATAGATTTAACTACACATAATACGTTATCCAAACTAGATGCTCAGAAACATCAATTGAAAAGTACAGACTAGCCAAAGCATTTCAAGGTGTCCATTCACTATTCACTATCTGATATTTCTGCTGAACAAGTTAACACTTTGTCTCTTGGAAACTAATTCTAAATCAGAATAAATTATAAATAAATATATTAGTTAAATTATAAATCAGAATAAATGAAGCAAATGCTAATTTGCAAAAGATGAAATCTGTATATTCTTTAAAATTGTTTTGTTATCTACTTAGTCTTTGCATTTTTAGCAAAATTCCTTGACAATTTGTGCTAAGGTTCCCTAGTTTTTACAAATAAAGATACTTTAGAAGAATCTCTTCTCGGCATTGTGTGAAATTAGGTCACCCAACTGTCATCCTCATTCTACAGTGAAATAACTTAGCTTTGGTAATACGTATCCCTGTGAAATGATGCCTCAAGTTAGTATAAAGCAACATTGTAAAGAGAAGGTTTTCTGCTAACCATTTGTTTTATAGACAGTAAGAGGCAGTGTGACAGGACAAGTTCATTTCAAAAGGTACCTCACAGCCCTCAACAACTTCAGAGCTGGTTTACATTTTTACACAGGCCTTCACATGATGCTTTATAGTTCATGGGCACAGAAAGTGATTGAAAGTACAGTTACATCTGACTGGATCTCAATATGAGAGACTCACATCCATATGGGTGAAATGTTTGCTATACAGATTACTTTTATAATGCTCTAATCATCAGTCAGGCGGGGAGCATTGATGTGTAACATGTGAACAGACTCTCAGATATCTCTACCCACTCCAAAAGTGAAAACATATAGCATTAATTTTAGGATTCAAAACAGTGTAAGCAGCCTCTGGATACAAAAGGCTCCCTCCTGCAGAATTTGGGGGACCAACAGGTAAGTAATAATACCTCATTAGGGTTACAGTGACTGGCCTGAGGTCACCCGGTGAGTCTCATAACTAAACAAATGTTTCAACTTGGATCTCTCCAATCACATCCTAAGTTTCTAACCCTGTTCTTGAAAATGACAGATCTAGACCATGGTGATTCCTGTCTTAGTTGCAGCTTTTCTAGTAAAGAGCTTTATATCTATTGCCTTTGAGAAATGTTCAGAAGCTTCACTCTGTCCAGAATGATGCTCCCAGACTAGGCCAGTTATAGGGAGCTAATGGTGCCTATGTTACAACATTAAAAAAAAGAAGTGAAAGGGAAGGAATCTAGCGATACCTTTAAGATTAGCTTTAAGAGAAAAGCTGAACTGGGATATGTTTACCAGTTCCAATCTCTCAGTATTAGGCAGAGGTATGAACAGAGATGATTGCTGCTTGACACAGTATGTGTGTGTGTGTGTGTGTGTGTGTGTGTGTGTGTGTGTATATATATATATATATATAAGAGAGAGAGAGAGAGAGAGAGAGAGAGAGAGAGAGAGGCTGGTTCTCATAACAGTTGCTTATGTAACAATTTAATCTTCCTCAGACCCATCTCCTACTTCAGAAGGACTAACTTTCAGGTAAACACAATGTATTGCTTCAACACCTTAAAGTAAGAGGCTGCTTGTTTGTCAGGTCTGTATCATCTTTTCCTTTGAGATTTATCGCCAATGTCACAGTCACTGTGTATCCTGTGAAACTCTAGTCTCACCTCCATAACTATGTAACTGTTAAAATACCACATTTAACTCCACCAGCGCATTTGAAGAAGGGGACTGAAATTCACAAAAGCTCATGTGAAAACAACTGTTAGTCTCAGAGGTGCTGATAGATTATTTCTGCCCCTGCCCTTCCTTTTAAGCTGAAAGAGCCATAGTATCTTTTGGAAAAATGATTTCCTTAGTTAACTTCAGAAGCTGCTCTGAAGCCCTTTTCAGGAAGATGCTGGTTCTATACAAGAGAGCTGGCTTGGCAACTGGTGTTTTCTTTCATCTGCTTTGCAGGTGGCAGTGGCAGGAGTCAGAGAATAAGTGTTGACATGCATGTTGCTCATTCTGCTCCACTATGGATGGAGAGGCAAAGAGCAGAAAAGCCATGAAGGGGGGGTGCTCTTTGGCTAACGAAGGGGGGTGCTCTTTGGCTAACAAAGGGGGGTGCTCTTTGGCTAACAATGTTCCAGAGGAACATTGGAAGAAGGAAAGTTTGATGTTGATGTACAAGCTTCATCTGCTGCTATCTCCAATCAGTGGCCATTTCCACACTAGACTGTTATAGCGCTATTACTCCACTTTCAACATCCTATGGAATCCTGGGGTTTGCAGTTTCGAGAGGGGCCAGCCGGCCCCTCCCTAAAATACAAACCCCAAGATTCCATAGGGTGTTGAAAGTGGAATAATAGCGCTATAACAGTCTAGTACGGAAATGGCCAGTGAGTGAAGTCAAGGAAGTATTTCAAATTCCTGCACAGAACTGAAGTGTGCTTTGCAAGCAAGAAAACTGTTGTGCTGGTGCTTTCTCCTAACAGTCATGCAAAGAACTGACCTGTGGCTCTGTATTCTTAGTGGGAAATTGTCCAAATTGCTAAGAATCTGGGCCTGATCACTTTGCTTAGAGCCTGCCCACACTCTTATCCCCATCCACTACTGGAATATTGTTGAGATTCTATTAACTTATATATTTGGAGTATTAAAACCCCCATCCTTCAACCAAAAAGTCTCCTGGGGTGGTGTGTGTGTGTGTGTGTGTATGTGAACAATTGCCTCGATTTACAGGGACCCCCCCCGAATTTCATTGGGTTTTCTTAGGGATGGAACACTCAGAAGTGGTTTTGCCAGTTCTTTCCACTCGGGATTCCTTGGTGGTTTCCAATCCAAGCACTAACCAGAGCTGACCCTTATTAACTTTCAAGATTAAATGGGATCTGATGCCTTAAGGGTATTTACAAATCAATAATTTTACAGTTCCTTGCTTACAATCTAGAAAGACATGAAACAAGGAAATGGGAATGGCAGTGGGGAAGGGGACTAATCTGGTAGACATTGCCTGTTCTGTCCCTCTGGAGGCCATAGCACTGACAGCTGGGAAGGAATTTCATCTAGAATTTCAACATCAGTTCCATTTGACAATGTTGAATCCCACAATGCTTTTATGCTACAGGCATTATATGACCGATAACTCTGCCTGACATCCCTTTTGTATCTGTAACTCTTGGTGTCACCTGTTCTGTTTGTTGTTAATTTTTATAATTTGTATTTTTTAATTTCTTCATCTGAGGTATGCCAGTGCATTTAAGGCAAGTGAAAAATGAAAAAAAAAGAAAAAAAGAAAAAGAAAAAGAAATTTTTTTTTTTTGCTAAACATATTCTTGTTCTATGGCTTTTACCCTAACCCCTTTGCATTAATACATTTAACATGTTTCATCTGTGGGGATTTTAAAAGATAGCATGCAGCTTCCTGGAGAAGCCACCTGACCACTTGGTTCTTGCTACATTCACATAGGGGAATCAATATATGAGGTTTATAAAGACTTGATAAATTTAGGGCCTGGAGATGCACAGCTGGTGTTGGCAGAAGTATCACACTGTCAAGTTTTTAGGGTCTAGACTATGTATATTTCTTCAAAAGAGTGGGTATTACAGATTAAAAAAGGCAGCCTTTCATCAAATCCAGAAGGACTGGTCCCACATACTTATCAGACTGGAATCTCTCATTGGCAGAGTTATGGCTATTGACCAAGGTTCTTCAACAGGTTCACCCCATTTTGAACCCAGGTCCCAGAGTTTCATCACCACAAAACAAGAAGTTGCTTGCTGGTAGGGGATGCATAGCAGAGTAGGGATTTATTACATAGAACCTTCCATATGTGCAAACATTCTGTTTTTAATTAAAGTGCAGAACCTACGAATGGACAAACCAGTGCCTGTGATGATCTACCAGGAATGATAAAAAATAAATTGTAACTGAAAGAAAATATACATGGAATAGGCTTTACAACTGGGAAACTAAGACTGTTGTTGGAGGCTCATTTTAAAAGGTATTATTGATCATATGTATTCTGTTTGCAAGTTTAAATACAAACAGCAGCAGACAGACCTGTTACTTTTGAATAATAAACACAGCCAATTTCATCTATATCTATGATAAATTTTGTAATATAAAATATAGCTCAATAAGCTTGTAGCAAAATCTCACACTACGACTGAAATGAAAAAAGCCCAGGAAGAAATGAGGGCCAATGAGATAATAAAAACAAGCACTCAAACATCACAGAGCACACATATGATTTTTAACTTGATAAACAGTTCCTACACACATGAATTGCTACACAATTATTCCACTTTTGAACTATGTTTTAGTCTTAGGCCCTTTTCGCACCTTACCTTCATCGCGGCAGTGGCAAGCGCCGCTCACGCAAGCAGCCGCTCATACGAGCCGCTCATGACAGCCCTTCTGCCTCCCGCATGGGCTTCCTGGTAGCGCGACCGTCGCGCTAGCGCCCCGCCCCTTCCTTCCGCAGCGCAGTCTGGGAGCTGTAGGCTGCGCTGGGGGAAGGAAGCGCAACCGGCCCGGCTCGCCAAAGCACCGCATGCAGGTAAATGCGTGAGGGCGCTGCGAGCATTGCGCTAGCGTGCAGTATTTTTGGCTTATAGCCGAAAATAAAAAAAATGCACGCATGCCCCGCTTTAGCCTCGTGAGCATCGCGCGAGTGGGAGTGCATCGTACGGAGCGACGCTCCCATTCATGCGATGCTCAAGGGGCGCTCGCGCAAAAAAAAAAAAGCATGCAAAAAGGGCCTTTGAGGAGTCAAATTTTAACAAAGTAACTTACTCTTTTTTCTACTGTGTCATTGTCTCCCATAGACTCTTTGCCATCAAATGGATCTCTCACAGCCACTGTATGCTTCTTGTTTGTCGGCTCTCTGTTTAAAGTTGTATATCCTATATGTTCATAAATTGGATTTATGGTCATCTTGGCAATGTATTCTGCTGCCTTGGTTTCAATATAAAGGGTTATCAATCCATCTGTCACTAGATCGTGGATTGACTCAAAACGTTTCTCGCCAACAAAATGTTTTCCATCGTAGTACAGCCTGAAGTTTCTGGTCTGGTTTCCAAATCTGCCACAGCAAAACAGAAAAATACTTTTTAGTTCAGTGAGATGATTTTGCACACAATAAAGAGTCTAAGATAATATAATGTTCTGTGCATGGTAAAGATGAGGAACAGAAAATGCTCAATCTTTGGTTTCGGTTCTCAGCTTTAGCTACTATGCATAAAACAGAACTCCAGGAAAAAAGGCAACACAAAAAGTCAAACATAGAAGGAAAGCTAAATATGTACTTGGCCTTGAAAGACATGATTTGTCCTCCAGTTACTTAATTATCTTGTAGACAAGCTGAAATATACTTTTAAAACAAGGTCTATGCTGTGTTGCTTTTTGATGAAGGAGAAACTATTCATAGTAAGAGAATTCTCTGTTGCAGAATAGCAGTAGAAAGATCTGATGCAGTTGTGTATCTCTATACCCCATAGGAAGAGGTCATTCAGGGTACAGTTGTCCTTAAGTGTCAATAATGACACTGGGTGGAACTATTGCCAGAACGCAGGGATCTGGGACAGAATAACACAAGGATAGGCATTCTTCATTTGTGGCCAAAACCAAGGACAAACTCTTCCAGCTCTGAATAAAGCCTGCCTTGTGCTCAGCTTATTAAGTCTGCAGTCAAAAGAAATCTTTGTAACAGTAGAGCTGGATCTGTTAAAACAGGTAGTTGATTTTGCAATCTGTGTTGGAATTCACATTTTTTCATTAGAACAAGCTGAATTTTTGCACCCCATGAAACATCCCATTTAAAGACTGGAATCTTAGGATGCTTGCAACAAGTCTCAGGTGGTTGGACATTGCTGGCGATTGTGCACAGGTCTTTGGGTTTCAGTCAACACTTTCTTGTTTCTTCATTTCCCTTACTGTCAATCCTTTGGTGTTTACTCAAGCACCAATCACACTGACCAGGCAACAGCAATATAAATATTATCTGGAACGTGCTTAGAGAATGCATTCATGAAATTTTCAAGAGTCTATGTGCAACACAAAGTGAGTTGTTTAGCCCCCAACCTACCAACCTGTCCTCTGACTGAAAATAACAGCAGGAAAATTGGTGTTCTTGAAAAGACACTGTTTTTCAGAATGTCTCATGAAATCCCAGCGGTATAGACCAGGCGCTCACGGATTACATGATTCTGCCTTTGGACTCTGTAATACCCCATAGGTAGCTGATGAATAACAAACCCAAGATGAAAATGGCAGCTCTAATGGGTAGGTTGCTATAGCACTCTTATGTTTTTAGCACAGCTGAACAGAAAGGAGACATTTGGCAAGAACTCCTTATGCTGTGACTGTAAGACTAAGACAAGATAAACTGCATCTTCTGAAAGTGTTTCCTGTTAAAGGATAGAGAAACTATGCTCTCTTTTGTGAATTATGAACACATGTTATTTCAGACTGGGATTGGTATGAAAGGCCAGTGTCCAGGATATATTCATGTTCTAGCACCAGACTATTAGTAAATAGTAAATAGTAAATAGTAAATAGCAATGCAAAATTTTCATATTTGGTACAATAAGCAATAGCAACGTTGGTTCTTTAAAATAATGTACATAACAATGAATTTGCACATAGGACTGCTTCATACTACAGATCTTTCTGGATCATTCAGACTTCAGGTAAAGGTTCACATGCCTAAATTCTTCACAATCAAAAACTTCACCTTCTGTTAGACTAGAAAGGTGCAGTTATTTAAAGTAAATAAATTCTAAGAGGCTACACTATTATTTTCAATAGTTGTTTTAATAATAAACCCATGTATACCAAAGAACTCTTACCGATCAATGACCAACAGAGAACTAAATAAACCTTGTTAATACCATGTGAAACAGTATTGCCTACATAATCCACAGTCTAGTAAACATGAATATTTTATCTTCCACTATCTTCAAAGACTTTATGCAAGTTGGGATATCAACACAGACACAGTCAAAGTGTTAAGAGACATTTGGATGGGCACATTTCCCGCAGTATATTCTAATTAGTACTGTCCAAGCCTCATCCTAGGTGCAGTTCTGATTAAGTCACCAGTTCTTGGCATTGTCAGAAGTTGCCCACACTCTTTCATATACTGCTCACTCAAATATCATAAGGAAGATATTCTTGCTATTTCAAACTGTGGTGAAAAAACCACATCACAGACAGCATGCTGGAAGGGCTGCTTTGGACAAATCTGTTTGTCAATAAGCCACATGTGTCAAACACAAGGCCCATGGGCCGAATCTGGCTTGCCAGGCCATTTCATGTGGCCCTTGCACCTCTCCTGCAGCTGTGGCACTCCCCCTACCTGGAAGCCCAATCCCTACATTGCAGGCCCTCGGCTGCCAGTATTCTGAAAAGGGGCTCAGCAGCCAGCACTCACAATCTACTTCTATTTCTGACAGCTTCTCTATCCAAGTCTCGCTGTCAGAGTGCTGCCATGGGTTCACATGGCAATGTTCCGCACAGCTGGCGAGAGCTGGACAGAAGAGCAGTCAGAAGTAGAAGTAGATTGTGAGTGCTGGCTGCTGGCTCCTCTTCAGAATAAAGGCAGCTGAGGGCACACAATGTGGGGATTGGGCTCATCAAGTACAGAGAGGGGCAGGGTGGCAGAAAGAACCACAGGGGAGCGGGGAGCAGAAAGAGACACAGAGAGGCTCTGGGAGACAGAAAGTGGCATACTTTGCATATACTTACCAATTCTATGTCACTTTAGAGAGGTACAGGGACCATAAACTATGATCAAATAGCCCCAAAATGTCCAAAAAAGAAAAGCTGATGCAGAGGGAAAGCAATTTAAAAACCAGTAATAATCAAATTCAGAGCGAGTATTTAATATGATAAAAGAGTAGATACATTTATATAGTCTTACAGATACAACTGGCCCTTTGAAGGCAACCATAATGCTGATGCGGCCCAAGATGAAATTGAGTTTGACACCCTTGAATAAGCAATCTAGACCAAGCGTCAAAATTGCAGCACCTTCTAGGAATCATTCATCACTATTAGCAGAAGTGTGCGTGGATTTGCAGTTGCAGAGTACACAGAAGCTGGGGGAAATGAATAAGAGGAAGGGATAACAACGGGCTATGATATAAATATGGTTGTTGTGTGCCTTCAAATAATTTCTGACTTACGGCAACCCCAAGGCAAACCTATCACAGGATTTTCTGGGTCTGAGAGTATGGCCATTTCCACACCTTACCTGATCCAGTTGTCCTCCTGTTGCAATTGCGTAGTGATTTTGCCAAGAAGGGAGCAAGATGGGAATGCTTCCCTCCACATCTGACTGGTTCCCTGTGGAAGGGAGTGTGAGCAACATATGCCTGCTTTTCCATAGCGCAGGCAGGCTCCTTCCCTTGCTGTGCTGGGGAAGGAAGTGTCTCCATTGTGCTTCCTGCTCTTCTGCATGGCCAGGAAGAAGGGGACCATCATGTGATCAGGGGTTACTGACAAAGAAACTCTGTTAATGATATACCCCATGGTTGAGTCTGCTGGTGATGCAAGAAGGACGAGACCATGACAACATCGTGCGGAAGCATTGTTGCTGTCCTGCTTCTCTTGCGTCCACATGCCGGGATGTCACTGGCATGAGGGAAGGGCCTGTGTGACATGCCCAAGGTCACCCAGTTGGTTTCCATGCCCAAGCGGGGAATCAAACCCTGGTCTTCAGAGTCACAGTTCAACATTCAAACCGCTACACCACACTGGTTCTCATGGTATAACTATACTCTGCTGTTATTATGAGTCTTCAAGTGGATTGGCTCATGTGACCCACGGCAAGATTAGAGAATGTGACTTGCCCACAGTCACCCACGGCTGATTTGAGGATCTGAACCCTGGTCTTCTAGTCCTAGGCCAACACTCAAATCACTACACCAAGCTGCCTCCCTAAAAAACAGAGTGTGAACAGATAGCTATAAACAGTAGAAAGCAACATATTCTTCTGTGAGTTATTGGATAAGTGAAAGGCCACGTACTATCCAGCACTGACTGCTGGGGAGCACAGTGACCACTATATTGCTGGAGTTAGAAACAATAACACCAATATTATTTTCAGATTTTTAAAGGATAAAAACAAAAAAACTAAATAAACTGGGTTTTCTCATCCTTTCATCTCACTACAGCCTCCCCTTTCTCTGAGCTTGCATATTTCTGCAAACTCATCCCTCCCATTATAGTCTTTCTACATCTCAACTCTTGGCAACAGCTTTTTTGTGGTGTTGCAGAAAGATGAAGCCAGAAGGATGGGGTTCAAAAGCTGGACTATGTGAGGAAATTACCACTTGTACAACTCTAGATCCAGTCTGGCATGCTGGGACACTTTTATAAAATGCATGGAAAGGTTTGCAGAACTGAAGGTCACTTATCAATCTTCTTGTCTCATTAGATTATTATAATTTTTTTTATCACCCATCAACAGAAAAGACAAAATCACAGACATGCCTCTCAAAGACTGTCACTGCTAAATACATCAGAAGACTGGCAGCAATCCTCAGATGTCAAATGAAAATTCTGAGCAGCATGATGTGCAAAGTACAAGTCAGCAGAGAGAAAAGCTGCAACCAAATGTAATCAGTACTCTGCACAGAATAAAACTATGATAGTGTATTAGCTGAAGGCTGTAATGACTTAATCAAAACAGCAGTACACATCATGGCTGACAAGGTACTGCCATCAAAAGCAGCCTCAAGACAAGTTGCCCTTCCCCCACCTATTCCCACAATCTTTACTGCTGTGATATCAACACATTGCTTCCTGCTTCAGTTCCAAACACCACAGTATTTTAGCTTGGGATGGACAAAGAAGGATGTGTTAATTTCATTTATATTCATTCATAACTGTGTTCTGTTTTCTTATTAAACTGTGATTTAAAACATCTGGACACTGGCATTTAAACACTTATATTTAGGATATATACGTGTATACCCCGTGATAGGTTTGTCTTGGGGTCGTCAGAAGTTGGAAACAACTTGAAGGAGGTTACTGGAATCTTTGAAAACAGGGATTGGAAAAGATAATGAGCAGGTGTTGGCTTGGTTAAATGCATGGAAAGCTCTGCAGAACTAGAAACCATTAATTGATGGTGGACACTGTAAGCTAATGAAATTCAGCTAATGAACAGGAAGCTACATTAAACAAACATTACTTTTGTTGAGCAGGAGACAGTCACTTCTTGACAGGGGGTCCTTGGGGGTCCTGTGAGGATGGGCAGTCTCAGAAAGCAAACCCTTATATATTACTGGAAAAGCATACTTTCCACTGGTTTGAACAGTGGCTGCACTCTAAGACTGCATTTGGAAAGTCAACTTCTGCTCAGGTTTTAATTATGAGCTGCAGAAGAATCAGGTGCTCTTCTAATGCACTGTTCTTTTGGGGAAAATGTTTATCAAGACACTGAAGCTTGTTGCAAGGCCTGAGCCAAAGAAAATATCGACAGCACCTCTAGTTCTGACTGCACAATGGTATCCACATATTAACCTATTGCAGAACCTTCTTGTGCTCTGGATCACTGGAATACCTGAAGGAATTGTTGAAGACAATGTAGTGCAATCAAAGTGATTTTTTTTTAAATCATTGATCTTAATTGTAGTTATTTCTGATCAGTGCCATTACAGATATTTGAAGCTTGAAAACCAAGCCAAAAAAAAAAAAATCATCTCAAATTTTGGTTTCCTTTAACATTCTGCAATGTGACACCATTACTTAAAGCCAACAATTCCCCTCTGTTACCTGAGAAAATACAAATTCTGTTTCCTAGCTGAAATTTCCGTTTCCAGGGAAGATATGTTAGGTGGCTGAAGAGAATGGAGCGCATTTATCTATTACCAAATGAGTAATAAAGGCATAAAGAAAATTATAAAAGCTCTTGCATTTATCTTGAAATATTACACAATATACAACTGCATCAGTGACTTAGAAAATCAATAGAGATATTTAGATCAGCCTATAAGTTAGTTTAGGAGCCAGCATGGTGTAGTGGTTTGAGAACTGGATTATGACCCTTGAGATCAGGGTTTGATTTCCCAATCAGCCATGGAAACCCACTTGGTGACCTTTGGCATGTTACACATTCTCAACCCTAGAAAACTCCATAATAGGTTTGCCTTAGGGTCGCTGGCACACAACAACCACATAGATTAGTTTTAAACTTACCAGAAGTGTCCAGAAAAAAGTTGGAGAAACTGCAAGTGTCAAAATGGCACTTGTTACAGTAGCAAACACAGGTATATGCCATTGTTAAGTAATCTTCAGATATCAAGTATTCTCCTGGGTCTGCCTCCTCTCCCCAATCAATGGCCCTCTGGTTTGTAGCATGAGGACAATAATTCTGGCTTACTTTACAGAGATATTATAAGGACTGAAATAATATGTCAATATCCTTTGGACACTTGAAGTACATTATGTAAATGCTGCTATCAACTATTGGCAAAGAGATACTATCATTAAAATACTGCTTTTCAGTCCCACATTTTATATTTTACCTGAACACATTTAACTTCCTGCCACCAGGAAATGGAACAGTTCCCATTTGGCTAATCTTACAATGTTAGAAATACAGTGATAAAAGAAGCTGTCATGACAGCTGCTTTTTGTTTATTAAACAGGAAATTAGATGTATATAATTGCATATGCTTATGTCTTAGCAGAGGCTCACTGGAAATGACTGGAAATGCTATTCCAGGAACATACAAAATGGACTTCAACAATGTCATCAGGATATTTTTAATGGATCTATTGCGCACTTATTTGCAAGCAGCAGACCTAAAATAAACGACTTAGCTGCATTAAACCTTGTTTGGAATGGCTGTGTCTGGTCTTTCTGGCTGACCAGCAGGATGGAATAAATTACACAAGCTGGGAGAGGGACCTAGTTTGTGAAAGACAGTTAAAACACATACGCACGCATGCGCACAAACACCTTCATAACATTTAAAACCTTGCATCCTGAACTAAGCAGTAGGGGGTCAAGAAGATATTCAAATTCCTCCTTCAGAGGTCAGCCACCTGGCTCAGACTTTGCTTCCAGTGCAGGAGAACTGGATGGAGGAAGGGAGAAACAACAGCAGACAGAATTACAGAATCATTGAGTTGGAAGGGGCCTCATGGGCTGCTGAGTCCAACCCCCTGCTCATTACAGGATCACCCCAGCTCCTACTATCTTAGTCTGAAAATGCTATAAGTTTCCTCCCCTCAGAAGGAAGAAATGTCCTGCCAAAAAAAAACCATGATAGGTTTGCCTTAGGGCGACCATAAGTCAGAAACAACTTGAAGGCACGCAACAACAACAAATCAAAAGGCAACATGCAGAAAATCTGAGTAACACAGTGTGGGCAAGACCAAGGAAGAACTCTAGATTTTTCTTTTCCCTCTGTTGCAGAAAATGCATTTGAAAGGATAGGTAGGTTTGGCAGGGGAGAGAGCCCCTTTGGTAGGTATAGGAAGTATGAGAGATAGGTTTGTGTGTGTGTGTTTTCTCAGTGACAGATCCAGCTCAGGTCTCACTCACTTCTTCATAAAACTGCATCTGGTAAAGAACAAGCTTACAAAAATCTTACTTACAATGAAACAAGTGACATTTTCTGGAATTTATAATCCTTTCAAAAGTAGATTAGATACTTTTATGGTAAATGAGAGGGAGCTCAAATCATCCACAACTCTTACTTTAAGGGATATAAAGACTCAAAAATTGTCTATGCGTTTCAGCTGCTCCATGGTCCAAGTATCTTCCGGAATTTCTTGTTCTGAACTCAAAATATAGCAGACTTTGAATGAACCCTTGCTGCTTTCAGTAGGAGAGCTGGAAATTTTATTATGGCTGTAAATTAATAAGAGGATAGCTGTCCATTAAAATTGTTTTGTAAAATGTCAGTATCTTGTTCGAAGTTTAAAGAACAAAGGCAGCTATGCAACAACCTAAAGGTATTGCACAGTCTACAAAACAGTGATACAGTCACAGTCTAGGAAAACTATTTTTTTTGGACTACAACTCCCAGTCTCCCAGAGAGCACATTACTTGTCTAGGGGACTCTGGGATTTATAGTACTGGGAAATACATCTCCTAGCTGTGAGTGTAGCCAGTTTTACATCTGACAATCTTAAATTTTCCAAACAAAAATTCAAGTACCTAGTCTCAGAGTCTATGGCATCAAAATCAGGCTAAGAAGTAGATTCAAACATTGCTGCATGTTCATTAATTTTCTCCTATTATCTCCTATTGTTTCAAGAAAAAGTGATGAGGCTTCAGTATAAACAAATGGTTTACACTACTATAGCAACATGTGTTAGGGATAAACTACAGGTATACTTCAGTTAACCAAACAGATGCTTTCCTCGGTTTTACTTCTTTAACAGAAACTTTGACACCAGAGGTAGAAATAACATGGAAAGAATAAGGATTCTCACACTACGAAAAAGAAAATCAGTTCAACACGTTTCAGCAAACTTTTTTATTCAAAACTAACATTATACACATGACAAATGAAATAATAAGATCAGGTAAGTCTTGAATAAGTAAACAAAAACATTTTGAATCTTTTAGTGAACACTTGAAAACTTCTTCCACAATGCATCCTGGGATTATTTTTATTTTCAATAGCCTCCATGTTTTCTCATGGTTTTCATTTTGGTGGCAAAACTTTTTCAACCTGCCAGAATAGCTGGTGAGGCAAACTAATCTTGTTTTCCACTTTTCTTTCTTTTTGCTCTTTAAACATGATCAGTAAGTGATTCTGGAGGCGGCTGTTTACCTTGCCTGCTGTACATAAGCACACACAGTTACAGCGGGGTCATCTACAGCAGAATCCCATTCTTTTCCAGGTCAAACTTTATTGCATTGTTTACTGCAGACACACTGCTGCAACCGAACACTGTCTTTCTCCAGTCCTCTTTTGCCATCCTCTTAATATCAACGGTGCCAAAAAAAACAAAAACAAAACAAAACAAAATCCCGCTAGACAAGAAAAGAGGGCAGGGGCTGGGCCTTTGTCAGAGGTATACCTGTATAAGCATTTCAACACTACGAACTTGTTTCTGCACACTGCAAAATCCATAAATAATTATGGAAACTCAAGTTACAGTTTGGTTATTCTTTCCTTTAAATGTCCTTGATTTTTATTCATATCCCTTCATATCTGCATAAAGCATTTTTGCCTGAAAACATTAGAGAGCCTATATGATTAGAGGACTGTGTGCAACAATTATTCCTAATTACTAGCATGCTTCAATGGACTTAAAATTAAACTCCTGCAATAGTGGAAAATTATTGGTATCATTGTTTTATATTCATTTTGTATGACCACAAATCTATTGACAGTGGTGAAATTAGATGGTGCAATTATAAAACCCATTTTAATTTGGGAGGCATCAAGTGTACTATTGTATATTGCAGACATACTACAAGATGCGTGCATCCTCTTAAACAGGAACTATTAGCACAAGCATGACAGATCACAGGAAGCTGCCTTAATACTTGAGGTTGCTTTTTCACCAGGATTAGAAAATATATTTTGTGTTTTTATTTTTTCAGCTTTACAGGTTGCTATTCTCCAGGATATTTAGCAGTTTGAATATTCTGGCTGATGTCTTTCCAGCAATTTATATGAAGAGTGTCTGCCAATTCCTCAACATTGCTAATTTCAGTTTCTGATTTCAAACTGAGAACCAACTATTATCATATTGATGTCACTGGCAGCAAGACTGGAATACATTGCCTATATTGTGAGCTGTCCTCTCTTATTACCTTCCATTTTCCAAACATACCTCATAGAAGCACCAATCAACAGCACTTATGGTGAGGCTTCTATTGGGTTAACTTGTTATTGCAAGCAGGCTTTGCAATGTCTGGGACAAAAGAGATGTCATGGATAAAGTAGTTAGGAGAGTTCCTGATGGGAATGACATTTCCCTTGGATCCCATGTTAAGGCACTATCCATAGGGTAATGAAGATTCTACTGGTAAAATTGGGACAGGAAAAGGGAAGGCACAGTAGAAACAGCTTGGAGATTCCTGGAGCCTTGTCACAATTCACAATGATTTGGAGATATGTGAATTCTCTACATTTACCTTTTGTGGTCCCAAATGTTGTTTGTTCCAGATGCTAAAGGAGATTTTGGATGAAGAAGAGTGCTTCTTCCTCAACGATAGCTACATGTGCATGCACTGAGGGTGTGCTATGGATAAGGTTGATCACCTCTGCCACATCTGTCTACTGTGAATTTATGTTACAATCTATTCTGGAGTACTGTACTGTTAAGACTATCTTCCCTTGCTCTTGCACTTGTTGGGGATTGGTTACACATTTATAATTTCTGCATACTGGTAAACACTTAGAGGGGAGCTCTAAATGGTCAATAAACATTTATTTATAATGCATTTTATTTATAATGAATTTGTTGATTATTTATAACAACGTGGCTACTGCAAAAATTTATCCTCTATTCCCACAAATCTCCCAGAATTAACAGGGGAAACAACCAAGACATTTAAAAGAAAAAGAAAGATAGTTCCATAAACAGTTATGAATTCATTTTTACTTTAACCTGTTGACTGGGAAACAGATTTGGTGGGATCTTAAACAAGGGTTATGTTGCTATAAAAGAAGATAACTTGCCCAGGTTTATTTACCCTATTACTCCTCTGGACCTAGGTTACATAAACAAGATATACAGGAGAAGACTTTAATTACTATTCAGTGAAATTTGCTATTGAAATCAATTTCTGGGTGTGATGCCATATATCCTGTAAACTTTCAAATTTACAGAAGTTTTAAAATCCCCATGGTAAAACTGGATATCAATTAAAACTGCTTATCTATTCTATATTTTTAAATTTGTAAATAAGGTACATTTCACTTATGTGGGCACTTAGAGCATGCAAATAATGCCTACAGTAAGCATGGACATGAACATATACATACATATATGTGTGTGAAATACCAAATAACATTATAACCCCTCTAACCAACAGCAGCAATAGAATCTGCTTTTGCTTCTCCAAACAAGGAAAATCGGAATTTTAAAATTATTATTCCTGCTCTTTGTTGGTGATAAAAATCACCATATATTATTTTATGAAAATGAAGCATAGTATAGTATATTCTGTATATGTATATATATAATATAAAATATATATAGTATATTTAGTACAAAAATATACACTATATAAAAATGGAAACCCTGTTTAAAATTAGTTTTGAGAGATTGGGAGGGAGGGAGGCCTGGTTCTCATGTCAGAATTAAATTTGTAATTTTACCCATATAATATACACAATACCATAAACAAACAGCATGAAAGAAAAAGCCTTATCATACAAAAATTCTGCTCATATTACAATGCTTCCATTGTCTCATATAAAAATCTTTACTGAAGTTACATAGTTAGATCTGCCATCCAAAATTATTTTCTTCTAATGCAAGTTAGTATCAGTACGTGGGAAGGTTGAGGCCTTCAGGTCTTCTGTTGGAAGGGAAAGAATTGAGTGCCTTAGAATTTATGAATTTGTCTTCTATTGAATCAGACTGACGGTCCATCTAATTCAGTGCTGTTGACACTAACTGGCAGAGACTCTTTAGGGCCATTTCCACACTAGACTGTTATAGTGCTATTATTCCACTTTCAACATCCTACGGAATCCTGGGGTTTGCAGTTTAGGGACAGTGAGGCCCCTCCCTAAACTTCAAACTTCAAAGCTTCCATAAGATGTTGAAAGTGGAATAATAGAACTAGAACAGTCTAGTGCGGAAATGGCCTAGGTTTATCCTATCCTGACCAGAGACTGCACTAACCTAAGGTCGAGCTCCAGTGAGATGAATAAAGACCACAAGAGGATGGAGACAGGTGTATACCTTTGCACCCCCTTCTCTGCCTACTGCCTGCATAGCAGTGCAAACACCAAGACAAAGGCTATGTGAAAACTCTCCTGATGGTCCTGGAATATTTATTTTATTCTATTTTATTTGTATCTCATCTTCTTCTTGAGGTGGGGCTCTGGTTGGTTTACAACAAGGTTAAAACAATATGTTGTTGTTATTACGTGCCTCCAAGTTATTTACGATGTATGGCAACCCCAAGGTGAACCTATGACAGTGCTTTCTTGGCAAAATTTGTTCAGTGAGTTTGTCTTTGCTTTCCAGTAAGGCTGAGAGAGTATGAGTTGCCTAAGGTCACCCAGTGGGTTTCCATGGCTTGAACCCTGGTCTCTCAGAGTTCTTGTCCAACTCTCAAACTACTATACCACAAGATGCACAAGACACATCCACAAATCAACCTGATAAAAAGTAAAAAAATTAAACAAATTATTGTATTACAAAGCCATCAATTTTAAAAAAAAAACCCTATAGAGTCATTTCAGAATATAACAAAAAAGATTAAAATGAGCACCCTCTGTCTGTCAAAGTCTTCCCTAGTTTGAATTCATTGACCCTTGACAGCCCATCTCTTACCAGCTGTAAGCACTGAGGTTCCTGGCAGGAATTCTTGCCAAAGGGAGATGATTTTGAGAGCATCCTTCTGCCAACTGCATCATGTTCTCTTTCTTTTAGCTATGCAATTCTTTTGATTCAGACTGAAGTGAGCATATATTTGTTGAAGTGGAACAAGCCATTTCACAGATCTAAGGAAGGTCAGGTTATTTAACTATATGCGTAAAACTCCAGTTCAGTAACTTTAACTTCACTTTATTACAGGACAGCATAATGTTACCCATATTATCCTAGGTGGATGGGGAGCACATGCAAAAGAAAAGTAATATACTCAGCTTGTCCCTTGATATCAGACAATACAGAATGTATTGCTGCACATTAGCTCTAGTGAGCTCATCCCTGAAAGCTGCTATTACGGCTGAGTGGTGTGCAACAGAAGAGAGGAATCTTTTTGCCTTCCTTAGCAATATTCCCTGTTCTGTATGGATAAAATCTCAGCAGGAATTATCTCCAAAGCACTAAAATATATTACCCAGTCTCTGCAAATGTTGCCAATAATTGCCCAAGATATGGGAGCAGGTGGAAGTCTGTTGCTAACAGAACAGCTAAGGATAATCTAAGAGTTCTGGCCAAGAGAAGACAGAACTGCTGATAAATGACAGATTGTAGTGGGAGGCAGCAGTGGTAGTAAGGAGAACAAACATATAGCAGGACACAGAAAGGAAGAAAAAAGATAATAGTCTGGGGGAGGTACCAAGTGGCCAGGTAATTCATTATACAAAAATTTACACATACAGGTAAGAGTGCTAATTATAACACTACTCACTGCTGAATACCTAGCTATCATAGAGTTAGGCCTTTTACATGCTGTTTAATTATGACTCCCACTGTTCCTCACTACTGACTGTAAACAAGGGCTGATGGAAGCCGCAATCCTACATTATCTGGAGGAACTTTAGAAGCCGACACCATATTGAATATAATCTAGCTGGGAAGGTAACCTGGGAAGACTCAATGCCAGAGAATATTGACGAGAGAGGGGAAAGGCAGGTAGAAGTAAGAAGTGCACCAGTATTAGGATACTGACAGCCATTAGAGTTTTTTCTTATTTTTTGTTTTATTTTAGGCGCACTGTACGATCCTATGTGTTGAATTAAAATGGTCAATGGTGAATGACACCCTGACACCTTCCAGATGTTCTGGACTATGACTAGCAATGTTGCCTGGGGGGGAGGTTGTAGATCAAAGTATCTGTGGAATAGCAGAATGCCTACATCAAACTATCAAGGATATGCTAGAAATGTGGCAGGTAAAGGATGGTATACCAGCTGGAGAAACAACATGTACCACCTAGCCTAGGAATCTAACCAGACTAGTTCCTGTTGAATTGTAATTAAATGTACTTAACTGCTGATGTCCCTTTCTAAAAGTATTTGTAGCCTAATCTAGAAGATAGGCCATTGATACCAGAGATATTGACGCTCCTGAATTAAGTGTGAGGCATCTGCTCTCTTGCATGAAAATTCAAACAGTATTAATTTGACAATAATATCACTTTTTCATGTGACCTAGGGAGTTGAACTTAAGTCGTCATTAATTCTTGTGCCCCCTCGCCAACATACAGCCATTCTCCGCATGTTTTGTTTTATTATGTTCACATCTCACTGTTCTTCTTATCATAGAGTTCAAGGTGGTAAATATGAGGGTTCCCACAAGGTGTCTTTGCTAGTCGTTGGACACACTCATACCTGCTTAGATGTAGCAAGCTAGTTGCCCCATGTGTCCTTAGGACCATATCTCTGAGCACCCAACTATGTCATTGTCTCTTTGCCTCCCTAAATCAGGATCCTGCCTTTTTTATGCTGTCTTTCCCAATTTTCTGCCATTTTGCTCTTTGTTTAGCTTCTATCTATTCAGTTATATGACTTCCTGGGCTCAATTCTCCTCTCCAGCTCTCAAGCCCATTGTTAAAAATGTTCTCTCTCACACCACCCTGTCAAGTTCACATCACCAGCACTGGTTCTCGGCTCCATGTGAGAAGAGTCACCTTAAGCCAAATAGAACTGCTATTCACTCTTCTGGCACTGATTCTTTCCCCTCCACGGTTACATTGTTTGCAAATATTCAATGTCACATGGGGAGCCCAGCTGACAAGGAAGCACCCAAAATGAAAATTAATCCAAATTAAAGCTCTCTTTCTTTGTCTCTATTTTTAACCTCTCTTTAAATAAACCTGACCTGCACAGTACACTGTATATTCAAACATCTTTAAAATTTCTCCATAATTTTCAAATTACCCTTCTAATCAAATTAGGCTTGCCATTTTGCTTGGCAGTGCTTTATTTTTTTTCCTGCACTTCTGATAACGCAACAATAGGACTTGCAGAAAACGGAAACCATAGTAACCAGCTAAACACTGTGCTGCAGCAGCAGGCAATGGCAGCGGATCACCTCAAAAGAACATGGAGTGCTCCTGTGCTCAGACGCCTACCACCAGCACAATTCCTCCACGCTTCCCTTTTAACTTTGTCCTAATTAAACAAGTTTCCAACCACAAAATTGACACTGGGGATGATGCCTTATTGTTGTCATCATCCGTTATAGGGCATTAAGCAGGGCCTACTGTTTAGCTGACTTTAAAGGCAGATTTAATACCCTCTGGAATTAATTAGGAATTTCTTATTCCTTTTAGCTGTAAGGAATTTCTGATTTACATTACAATGTATTCCGTAACACTTTTATTCTCACTCAAATTCATGGACACATATGCAAGAATCTGTTTTTCCCCCTCCCACCTTCAATAAAGTTTGCTTGCATGATGCACAGAACTCACAATGTTCTTACTTAATATTAATGGGCATTAAAAACAAAAACCAGAAACCATTAGAGTAACATCTTAAAATCAGTTTTAATTTTTTTAAAGATTATGAATCATTTTAAAATAACCTCCCCAATTCTATATTCTTTCACAAGCACTTACTCTATTTAATGTTAAGACATCCATTCTGAAGCCTATAACTCAACCTATTATATACTGGGCTGAGAACTATGAGTCGCACAGCAAATATCAGTGTCCACTGCTAAGATCCAATTGAAGAGAGCCCTATTAGAATTACTCATCTATGCTGAAAAACACTTCAGCCTGAAATACAGCCTTAAGCTTATTGTTCTGTTTATAACCCATGAAAAGTGGCCATTTGGATACTGCGCACTGTCTGTTCTAAGTTGGCTGTTATATCAGTGTCTGGATCTACCCCAGTTAAGATGACTGAATGCATATATGCACTGCTGTAATACAAGATCAGATCAAATCCAAAATATAATATGACTACTTATTAATATTAAGCTACTGCTTACCAGTCATTGAAAGTCACCCTTCAAAGGAAAAGGTGCACCAATCTTTTTTTATATCTGGGCTTTGCTGGAATTCTCTAACTGTTAATCAACCTCTGTCAATAGTGTGAGGGGACTTAAGGTACAGATTAAATGTTTCTGTTGTGTGCCTTCAAGTCATTTCTGACTTGTGGTCCTAAGGTGAACTTACCATGGGCTTTTCTGGGGCTGAGAGTGTGTGATGTGCCCCAGGTCATCCAGTGGGTTTTCATGGTTGAGAGGGGAATCAAACCCTGGTCTCCAGGGTTATAGTCCAGTGTTCAAACCACTACACCACACAAGTACCAAGATGTAACTCTGAAGACCCTGCAACGGGATATGGAGAATGAGATACCACCTTCTGTACACAAGGCTCTCAGTTCCAAAGGACAGTTGCCCTGGAAATGGAGAGCAGAAGGGCAGCAAGTTCTGCCCTCATCTCTTGGCCAGGGGACCAAGGGCCACAGGAGGCTATGGATGAACACCACAGGAAAGAGGAAGTCATTCTGTCCCCATCATGGCCTGGAGAAAGACATGTAGCAGGAAGCGTGCTTTGTCTTTCCCTGCCAGAAAAAAACACTTCTTATTAGTAATGAGGTCACCCTGGTCCCAACTGCTGGCCAGAGAAGGAACTACTACTCCAGTGTTTCCTGTTCTCTTTCTTTCCTTTTGTGCTGTGTCTATTATACAGATAGGTCCTGTCTCGTTTTTCAATATATGTATAATGCTCAGAAAACTGTAGCTGCTTTGAGAGAGAATGGTAAGACTATGAAGGAGGAGGAAGGCCAAGCCACTACAGGGGTCAGAAACAGTCTCCTGGGCTTATCAGTTGAAAACATTTTTATCTTGCCTTCTAACACTACTTCACAGCCTGTTACAATAAAAAATAATGGAAAAAATGGTATATTTGTCATAAAAAACCTACCATATAGCCATAAAATATCAACCATAAGAATATTATGTATATATTAGTTGCAGAAACTGAACTACATATTAGTCACATAAATCTCAGGGACCGTTGGAATAAACATGCTTCATCCCCAACACAAATGGAAGCACTTGAACAGTCTTTTCAGGACAGCAGTATTTACAAGACACCACAATATAACCCAAGGCTATAGTACCTTAAAGTGTGGTTTGTAGTCAAGTTTGAATGTAATTTCTTAAGGGTCTAATGTGTGAAGGACACTTCTTGTTACTATGAAATTCTAGACTTCTGGGCACGCTGATGAATTTGGTTATTACCCTGAAAGGCCACTAAAATATACACGCTACCACTAGTAGCTGCCTTCTCCAGGGTCACAAGTAGTGTATGCCAGTACCCTGTCAATTTCCTTCGGACAGCTTCTAACTATGGAAATAAGAGAGGAATAAAATGGGGGGGGGTTACAGTTAAAGCAAGAGCATGAAATGGAAGCACTGTCAAATTCCTACCTGCCTTGCATCTTATTGAACTTGTGTTATCATACTGTGATGTGTGACTCCATAAATACCTGGACTGAACATCATATAGTGCCCACATGTACATGAAAGTGACCTCTGCCCACAATTACATAAACCTAACAGCAAGGAAGAGATGACCACAACATTACAGTTTAAATAGCTAAATACTATATTATGTTCCTGTTGTCATACAAAGGCTAAGTCTAAACATGGTGTAGTTGTTTCAGTGTTGCACCGTGACTCTGGAGAACAGGGTTCTCATCCCTGCTCAGCCATGGAAACCCAGCGGGTGATCTTGGGCAAATCACACTCTTGCCTCAGAGGAGGGCAAAGGCAAACTCTTCTGAACAAATCTTGCCAGGAAAACCCTGTGATAGGGTTGCCATAGGTAGGAAATGACCTGATGGCATACAAGAACAAAGCCTAAATGAGGTAATTTTTTTAAAAAATGCAATACCTGCTGGTTTAGAGGCTTTGTAAATCAGTACATTCTACTGGTAGTTCAAATACATCCAACAAAGTACTTTAATGGTCCAATCCTGGATGAGTCAGGCATGCTCGAGATTGCTGAAAAGCCAGAATTTTTCATGTATGTCTACCTAAGATTACACGTATCAAAGTGAGAATAAAAACAACATCCACAGAAACCATTATTTAATTACAAAGAAGGCTTTGTGGGAGTCAAAGATGATTTTTTTCCAATGGTCACATTACTCATAGATAATTAATGCTTTGGTTGAGTATGAAGAAGCTACTGGGGGCTCTCATCACTTCCTCAAGGACATAGAATACTGCCAGACTATGATTCTGTTTGTAAGTATTAGGAACCTAAATTCTACAAAAAACAAATTGCAAGCTATCTAGAGCCAGCACAACGTATTGGTTTGAGTGCTGGATTATGACTTTGGAGACCATGCTTCGAATCTTCACTTACCATGGGAACCTACTGGGTGACCTTGGGCAAATTACCTTCTATCAGCCTCAGAGGAAGGCAAAGGCAAATGACCTCTAAACAAATCTTACCAAGAAATCCCATGATACATTTGCCTTGGGGTCACCATAAGTCAGAAATGACTTGAAGGCACACAATAACATCTAGTTCTACAAACAAGGACAGCCAACATTTGCCATTATTTGTGTCTTTAAATGTGTAAATAGCTATATCAGTGAAAATCATTTTAAAGAAAATTGATGAATTCTGAAATTAGGCCTTAATCCTATCAGTAGTCTCAACTCAAGTAGACTCGCTTAAATCAACTGGTGAATGTTAGGCACGCATATATATGTAAATCTCATTGATTCAATGAATCTATTCTAGTAAGGACAAACAGCAGAATTCAGGACTGCATCTACTTTTTGAATAAAAATGTTCATGCTTGATAAAGAATATATTAAACAAAGAGCAGATATACTCCAAGAACCAGACCTGACAAAACATTGCTTGTACACATTAAACAATTAGGACGAAAAGTAAGAATGTTCAGAACTAACTGGTACATGGCAAACATTCACAGTAATGGCAAGTGTTGTTTTAGAATTCTGGAGTCCCGTTAGAACTAAAAAGTACTATTTAGAGGTAAAAATAAGTTTGTCCCATTATGTACCACAGTTTTTTCATAGGAACATTAAGAACAGCCTTGCTGGATCAGACTTAAGGCTTACCTAAGCACAATGTCCCACTCCCATAGTTACCAACCAGACGCTTTATGAAACCCAAAAGCAGGATATGAGCCAACAGCCCCCCTGCAAAATTCTCCCATAGAATCCCAAAAGGCAACAGCACTCTCTTACAGTTGTTCCTAATCAACTTAACATGCTATCAAAATGTGTGTAGTAGTGCTACAAATGGTACAGAGGCTGTTTACTTTTAAATACCAGCCACAGGAAAGGGATGATGACACTTCCAACAACCAAGTAAAGCTAATGTCGTGATTAATGAAAACATAAGATTTCAAGGAGAGACAGAAAGTGAAGAGGTGGAGGGGGTGAAACACCCCACTGACGTTGAAAGAAAGCAGATGCCTGCTGTTTCCTTCCTACTGGGAAGGAAACACACATTGGAAAAGTTGAAAGTCTCAGCTGCTGGAGACAGTGTTGCTCAAGGATTAAAAATATTTATAGTTCAAGTAGTGCATGCAACAAAGGGAACGCTAAGATATCCCTCCCCAAAGTACTCAGGGCTGCTTTGAAACACAATTAAAAAACAGTGCAAGGAATTTTGAGACAGGTATAATTTACACACAAGACCACCTTGGCTGGATGGGATGAAAAGTTTATACCAAGAGATGAACATGTGGCTCTTCAGATGCTGTTGGACTGTAACTCCTATCAGACCTTGACCAATGGTGAGGGCTGATGGGAGTTGTAGTTCAGTGGCATCTGAAGGACCAGACATTCCCTATTTTGGTCTCTCTGTATCCAGTTTCTCATACTAGCCAAATAGTTCCAGAGCCATCTGTGTGGTTCACAAGCCAGACTTTTTCAGTCAGAAAGCCTTGATTACTTCAGATCAGAAGCACCATGTCTCAGCATGAAAATTCCTACAACTATGAGAACATTTAGGATGAATGCAGATGACAAATGTACCTCACAGCTGTTCCTGATACGTAGTAAAATTCTTATGAATAATCAGTAGTCATCCTTCCCTGCACTTTTTTTTGTCACTAACTAGCACAGATGGTGTGCTGATCGCTTTTAGCCAGCAAATCAGGAAGAATTTTCATGCCACCCAAGCTCCACAGAGATCCTCAAGCCCACGCATTCACACCTATTTTTGGGGAGGGCAAAAATGCCCCTGAAAGGTGAAATGTCATTCTGAAGATTTCTGGGAGAGATGAATTTATTTAACGACCTCAAACCCCTCAACCTTCTTCCTCCTACCCTTCAAAAAAAGAAAAAAATGCCTGGATGTCTTTGAAATCACAACTAGAAGTCACTTCCAATGCAATTTTCAACCCAAAGTGGGATGCTGTGGCTGGCAGATGCATGGGGTGAAAAATGACCCCTGTTCCTGTGCATCCTTGAAAGAAATAAAGAGGCTCAATAAGTTATGCTGGATGCCTCCAAGTGACCTTTTATAATAAGAAAAAACAGTGAATCCACATGTTTGATTTCTGACTTTTCACACTATCACATTACACTAAACACAGGATAGCAGTTCTTCCTGCGCTTCCTTCTATCTACTACAACAAGAAAAGGTAAATTACTCAACAGTTGATAGAATTCTTGGCAGAAAATTCCAAAGTATCTTTTAAACTGTATGAAAAATTCTTCCAAAAAAAAAAAAAAGTTCTTATCTCCTTAGTAATGCTCCAAATTTAATAGCAAGAATGGCAAATATATTAGAGCAATGATAGGCATTATATATAGCCTTTGGGTTAATTTAATTCTTGATGACAGTTTGTGTGGTACCCAGGTGTGCCCTACCTTCAAAGTGCTGGCAATAACATCTAAAGTCTTAAATGGCTCCAGATGTTGAGACCTGAGGGAGCACCTCTCTCTCTATATGCCTGTCTGAGAACTGAGATCTATTGGAGGGGCTTTCCTCTGTGTCTCATCACTAGGAGAAATACACTACGGGAAGACATGGGAGAAGGCCTTTTCTATGGTGTCATCCCAGTTGTGGAACTCCCTCCCTCTGGAGGCCTGATAGGCAACAATATTGGAATAATTTCCACACCAAGTTAAAACCTGGCTTTTTATTACACCTCCAGACCAAACTGTTTTTATCCAAGCTGCACATGTTTTCTGATTTTATTTTTCACAAATATTTTAACCGGTTTAAATTTACTGTTTTCAAACTGAGAAACTATTAAATAGATTTTTAATTTTTTAAAATTTGTGTTATTATTAATTGGCTGTCCTGAGATCTTCCAATAAAGGGCAAGATATAAAGATTTGAAAAAATAAAATAAAACAAAAAAACATAAAATAAAATGAATCTTACAGTTGATCTTCTACATGATGTCCCTTCATATATTTAAAGATCGCTTTCATGTCGCCTCTCACTCTTCTCTTCTCCAACCTAAACATACACAGCTCCCTCCCTCATTCCTCATAAGGCTTCGCTTCAAGATCTTTGATTATCATTAACACTCTTCTTTTAATATGTTCCAGTCTGTCAATATCCAGGTGAGGTCTGACCACAGCAGAATAAATTGGGACTATTTCTTCCCTTCATCTGGATATTATACTCCTCCTGATACAACCCAAAACTGCACTGACATTTTTGGCCACTACATCACACTATTGATTCATGTTTAGCCTGTGGTCTACTAAGACCCCTAGACCCTTTTCACATGTAGTGCTTTCAAGCCAAGTGTCACCCATCCTATATTTGCATACAGTGGGGCCACTATATCAATGAGGGATTTGTTCCAGGAGACCTCACAAATAAAAATCATGCATGCTCAAGTCAGCCTTGTGAGGACTGCAGCAAGACTGCAAAGCCCCATGAGGCAAGCATTATACAGTAAGCATATATTACTATAAAAATGGCATAGGACAGCCATGGAGGAGATGGCAAGTCTTGGCTATTGGCCATGCTACATTCTTCAGGATCCCTTGCCTCCAGGGAACCCAGCTGGCTTGCTCTCCAGAGGCAAAGGATTCCAAAGAACACGGTGTGACAGGCAGCTGGGGCTTGCCACTACCTTCATAGCTGCCCTATCTCATTTTCAGTACTGTACAGGCACATTGTATAAGCCCCGTCTTGTGAGACTCGCAGAGAGATTGCAAAGCCTCGCAAGGACAGGCTTATACAGTAGGCCCCTACAGCATTAAAAATAGTGCCAGATGCCTACTTCTGCTTTGCAAGGGACCCCTTGAAGAAACAAGAGGATGCCTAGTGTGCTCCCCATCATGGATTTAAATATCCGGTATTGTCTACATTTGAATTTGTGGTAAGTCCTGAGCTCACAGACACAGAACGCCCATTGTATTTCATTTTCTTGGCAAGATTTAGTAAGCTTACATTTATCTCTCCTGAAATTCATTGTATTAGTTTTGGCTCAATTTTTCAATCTGTCAAGGTCATTTTGAACCCTGCTTCTGTCCTCTGGGACATTAGCTACTTCCCCTACTTTGGTGCCTTCTGTAGATTTGATTAAGTATGCTTTCTCTTCCATCATCAAAACAATTTACAAAGATGTTAAATGACACCAGCCCCAGGAGAGAACCCTGAGGCTCCACACTAGTCACTTCTCTGAAGGATGAAGAACAACTATTGGCAACTACTCTCTGGGTTCTGTCTGTCATTCAGTTACAGACCCACCTTCCCTGCTAGAATATATTAGGAACCTTGTCAAAAGCCTTACTGAAATCAAGATATACTACATCTACAGTACTCCCCTGATCTACAATGCCTGTACCTCTATCAAAAAAGAGGGAAGATTTGGCATTATTTTTTTTTAGAACACCATGATGGCTCTTACAATCACAGTATTCCTTTCCAAATATGCCCAAACTGACTGTTTAATTATCTGTTCTAGCACTTTTCCTGGTACTAATGTCAAACTGGCTGGTTATTAGTTGTTCAGGTCCTCTTTTCCTCCCTTTTTGAAGATGGGGACAACATTGGCCCTCCTCCAGTCTGCTGGGGCCTCTCCTATTCTCTGAGAATTCTCAAGGTTATTGACAGTGATTCTGAGACTACATCTATAAGTTCCGTTAGTGCTCCTGGATGCAGCTCATCTGGCCCTGGAGACTGAATTCATGTATAGTAGATAAGTACCCTTTTACTACTTCTTTACATATTCTGGGCTGTTGCCCCCTTACTGCATGTTTTATTTTTACCAGTTGGAGCACTGTTTTCCTTTTGGGAAAAGACTGAGGCAAAGAAGGTATCAAACAGCATTTTACCATCTTCTCCACACAGCAGCCTTACTATTTCCTTGTTCTTCCTCTTGCTCCACAAATAATACAAAAAATCCCTTTTTATTATTTTTAATGTCTTTAGTGAGTCTGAGCTTTTAGATTTTCCCCTGTAAGTACTGACTATTTGTCTGCATTCCTCCTTGGTGGTTTCCCTCTTCTTCCATTTCTTACATGTGTCTGCCCCATGCCTGAATTATTCTCCCTTTCCAACTCTTGTGCTTAGGGAGATTACACAGGCAAAAACAAACAAAACACCTACACAAGTGTCCAAACAGTGCAGTCAAACAGTCAGTGCTGACTCCTTTTTGTTCCTGTGAAGTGGATCCCCCAAAGGGGCACCTCCTTTGGTATCACCTCTTTCAGCAGTGCCCCTGTCAGCAGTGAATCCACTTCTCCTGCACTCCAGCCTTTATTTTTGCCAGCCATCTCCACTCTGCATTCATAATCTTTTCTTCTAACCTTCTCCCTGCTGGCAGAACCACTAAAAGCATCACCATTCTTTTGAGATGGCTGCACTTGTCTCCTCTCCTCTGCACTTGCTCCTTTTACCATCTGTTCATTCCCTGCCACTCTTCTTCTTTTCTGCTGGCAACCTATGAGACCTTCTGCTTTGGGCTAGGGTCTCCTGGGAGGATGTTCTGTCACTTTGCTGCATTACAGAACTGCCAATGTCCAGGGAGATAACAGTACTGCTATTGGTGGAATCATTTCCAGTGACTGAGAGAAAAAAGGCAACCATCATAACCGGTGTACTCATGATTGGTATCCAACAGTCTTTTTTTTTTTTTGTAGATTCTAGTACGAGAAAGACTAAAATGAAGATACACTTGAATTTTGTTCTGAACCCTATGCCCTGCTTCCTTTAGGCAAATGATTGTTCAAATTCAAAGAAGCACCTAACCCAAAGGAAACTGCCCATCACTGAAGCCTAAGAAGAATGCTCA